>OZ038000.1:25064762-25264762 GCA_964035705.1 Porites rus
TTTCAAATCACCCAGAACGTAGACAATTATGGCCAGAGAATTTTTGGTTTTATTCGACCGAAAGTTTCGGGACTTTATACCTTTGCAATTTCCTCGGATGATACTTCTGAATTATGGCTTAGTTTCGACGAAAAACCATCCAATCTCCGTCTTATAGCGAGCGTGTTTTCTTCGACGTCCAGCGCCTGGACAGATGATGGGGTCTTTTCAAAATATCCAAGTCAGCAATCGAGAAACATTCGTTTGATCGCGGGCGAGAAATATTTCGTGGAAGCATTACATAAACAAGATAAGGGCAATGGTCACCTAAAAGTGTTTTGGCGACGACCAGGCTCGCTGAGACTTGAATCAATCACAAGCGAGTATTTGCAATCATATTTTGATGATCGAAATTTGAACAGAAGTGGTTTCGTGGCACCTGAAAGTCTTGAGGCGCTTCGGTCGACACCAAGCCACGCGAAACAACGAGAATATAAAGGACTGGATTTGATTGCTCAGTTCAACTACATATCTCTGCCGATAATTGACACTTTGAGCGGAATTTTATCTTTGTGTGCTTACAAACCGAGCTACATTATTAAAAGAAACTTAAGTCGATACGAAGGAGTGTATTTAGTTCATGATTCTGCTGTTTTCCCGGACGATAACACTAATCTTCGCGAAGCGTTTGTTCCTCGATCGAAGAGGAACAAAGAAGTGGCTAATGAAACCGTAAACCACGTTGTAGAAAAATTTATGACAAGCTTACAAAATTTTTACAGGTAAGATTGAAAATGTTAACATTGTTCAATATTACTCGTACTGTTTAACAAGTAATTAATCAAGAAACAATAGCTTGTGTGCCGACCTTGACATTGTTTATTAATTAATAATATTAAAAATGTACATTTTTTAACAGGCTGCATTGTTCCAAAATTAATCAGTTTTTTTCTGTGTTTCACTGCATCATTAGCCCCATGCAGTTGATAACATAAACTAACTAAACAGCGTGATTATACTACAAAAAATGATTTGGCTGTTGAAAAGGCCATTTGCACTAAGAGACATGTGACATCGTTTTTATGAAAATGAAAGTTACATGATTTTGCCTTCGAAAAATGATTAGTGGGTCATATCTTAAATAAAATAATAGTCATTTGGTTTTTCAAACCTGCACAATTTTCTTAAAATGAATAAGTTCGTAAATGGTCACGTGACCAAAATGTGATTTTTAAAATTATGAATTACCTCTCTCTGAACACAAATTTTGGACTTAAACTTCAAGGAGAATGTTGAAAAGATGATGTGATAACGTTTACAGCACATCTGAGCATAACTATGAAACGTTGAACAAGATATAAGCAAGAAGTAGTTTTGGCCGCCATGTTGGAGGGCAAAAGCATGCCCTCCAACATGGCGGCTAATACAAATCACACTACTTTGCTGAAAAATCAAAGTGCCATAAAATATCTCCCTTAAGTGCATTTCCTCTCAAATTTCGGCTGTAAGATAATTTTTGTGTGCTCTAACAATTTCTGGCGTCAGCAAGATTCCAACTCATTGTTTAAAGGAAGCATTGGTCACGTGACCTCTTAGCGCAAGTGACCTAATGCTTCAGACGCGGCTGTGATTGCAGGCTGAGTTACAAAAGATTAAAACAATGACCAGTAAAAGAAAAGAATACCAGAAGAAAACAACACTTGGAAAAAATAGTGACATCCAAAAAGCTTACAATCAGTTCATGACCCAAAGCTTGATTTCTCAAACTCCCTAACAATAATTTAAACTAAACCTGACCTTCTTTTTGCCTAGTCAAACTACACAGGTTTATTCCTATGTTTTCAAATAACCTAATAATTCAAATGAAACCAATAAAGATTTCAAACAAACCTAGTATTGATCTTAAACATTGGTGACAGTGACATGTGGAACACGCAGACTACAACAATATTACCTGAGTCTTCACACTAATATTAATTATTGATATTGCCACAGTATCAGCACTATGTGTGACTCGCAGCACTTAAAAAACAGAAAACCAACACAGACATCAAATCCGAAGAACCCCTTGCATTTTTTCCACAATTCGAAAACAAGATGCTAAAAAACAGAAAAATATTACCTCAAAGTTTTCTGTGCAAAACGGAGCTAAAATATGGCCTAAATTGAAGAAATTGAAATCCCAATGTCCCCCTTCCTCTTGTGATAAAAGGGCAAATTTTTGTGATTTTTGGTGCAGTTTTTTGGTTTTATGTAGACCCCAATGCCCCCGGGGGGGAGGGTGGGGACGTCCATATAAAAGTGACAGGGATGCTCGTCGTCTTGCTTTGGGGTATAGATTGCAGATTTTGGTCTCACTTATAGTGTTTGGGATGGAACGTCACTATATTTGCCCATTCAGGTATTGCTTAGTACTGTGCATAAAGAAATTTACAAAAAATGCCCTGACACTGACCTCACAGAAATCTCCCTTAGGGGGTCAGTATAAGCTTGAGCTACACCCACATTGGTCTCCCTTAGGGATTAAATTTGAATTTTCCGACGAGTATCCCTGTCACGTTTGTATGGGAGTCCCCCCAGGCCCAATGCCCCCCCCCCCCCCCCTTCCAAGAGCTTTTTTTGCTTAAAGGATAAATCTTGGTATTATGGAAATTATTTCTAGTTAGTAAGTGCATGTTAGACATCACCTTTAATATCTACATACTTTGTATCTGACTAGGCTGTTTGTTTTTACAGTGAATACTATTTACAGAAAATCTTAAATATTGAGCAGAATCCTGATTTCAAGAAGGGGGACCGTTTTCTCATTGAGCTTCAGTTAGGGGTAACTGGATCAAACCAAAGTTTTCGTGCTTCAGAGTATGTATACCTACCAAAAGGGCAGACTGAGCTTTGCTTTCCAGAAGGAATGAAATGGCAGAGAAATGCGACTGTGTACTTTATACTCCCTGTCAAGAATCAGGGTAAATGGGTCCATCACTTTGCATCTCAACTTGCCAACATGTCCCTGATGACTGGAGACTTCAACTTCCACGTCATCATTATTGATTTTGAAAGTGAAGACATCAACATTGAGAAAGTCTTTAGTGTGTGGCCACTACAAGACAGATATACTTTGATTAAGATGACAGGACCCTTCTACAAAACGTTGGCTTTACAGGAAGGTGTTAAAGCTGTTCCAAACGATTTGGATATAGTATTTCTTTTTGATCTCCACATTGATGTTCCAATAGGATTACTGGACTGTGTAAGAAAGGTGAGTTCTGAAGATGCTTATTAAGGTTAAAGGTTTGTTTAAAAGTGCACTTAACTTATCCAGCTACTTTAAGCCCCGTGCAAACGGACGCAACATTGTTGGCCAACAACTCCCAACATTGTTGGATGTTACATGTTGCGTCCGTCTGAACACCCTTGTTGGATGTTGCTACGTGTTGTTGCGCAAAGTTTGAAACCGGTCAAACTTTTCAGCCAACAACTCCCAACATTTCTTTTGTTCCGTGATCGCCGAAGCATGGCGCAACAATGTTGGATCCATTTGCACAGCTCTTCCAACATTGTTGGGGCCACGCACGCTCATTACACATGGTTTCCAAAGACTTATGGGTCGTATCCTTCCCACGATGCACTGCAGGTCCCAACATTGTTGGGAGTTATTGCATCCGTTTGCACACCACTGCCAACAAGCACGCAACGACTTCCAACATTGTTGGCGCAACAATGTTGGGAGTTGTTGCGTCCGTTTGCACGCAGCCTTAGAATACAGGAACTCCACTCAACTAATAAGAAAATAATCCTATTAGAACATAACTGGATTAAAAACCCAACTAGCAGATGGCAACTATTTGGTTATTTACAAGCATGGCAGAGGATTTGAACTTGGGATAACCCAGAACAAATCCACTTTAAGCCAGTAAGCGTGACATTTCACATCTGCTAACATGATGGGGTGGACATATGTGTCAGTAAGATTTTGTCAGAAGTAAAAGCAATTTCTTGGATGTATAGATAACCAAATTTTCATACCCTTGGTTCCCTGCTGCATGGACTGCACTTTTGGAGAGCTCTACTTGATAAGCAGAGATGCTCACCTCTGGAGGTCTAAAATCTGGGGACTCTCTCTTTTTTGCATTAATCCACTCCCCCCCCCCCCCTTCCATGTGTTGTAAACCATGCCTGGTTTTGTCTCAGGACATGATACAGACAGTGTTACATAAGTTACAGACCATCAAAATTCGGTTTTATGATTAAAATGACAAAATTATCAGTGACAGTGATGAAAATCAATGCATATAAAAAAATGCCACCAAAACTGTACTAGAAATCAAAACAACTTCATTGACTAATTATAGGGGGGAATGGGCTAATTTCCAAACTAAAGCCAAAAAAAAAAACTCAAAAGCCTAATTTTCACTTCTTTTTTCAAAAAACACAAAAATGCAATATTAGTATTCAGATCTTTATATCACTGAACCACCAAAAATCTAATAATAATAATAAAAACCTGCTATTCTACAGCATTTCTGTTTTCTGGAACAGAGCACTGATTTATTTTATGTGTCTGGCACAGACTAGGAGGTGAAAAGCCTCATAACAAGACAATTAAAATTGTTGTCTTTTCAGTATACTGTTGAGGGCAAGGTGGCGTATGCTCCTGCAGTTGCCAGATTAGAGTGTGGTTTTTTTCCAAATGATCCACATGGTTTTTGGCAAGAAAATGGATATGGACTTTTAAGTGTTTTCAAAGTTGACTGGGACAGATTTGGTGGTAAGTATGCGAGTTGTCACTCGGGGGAGGATACTCCCAGTTATGGGCAGTACCAGTGAGGTATGTGCCACTCAACAAGGTATGCTTTCTTTTCGTGTCTGAATCTAGAGCAGGATATCAAAATCACCTTTTATTTCTGGAAGAGGTGTGTTTTTTTTAGCACATTCTGAAATCAGTTGAGTTGATTTTTCCCCTTTATTACATCCACTTAGAAATCACTGGCAGTCCATGCAATCTGATTGGCTCTGTGTGATTTATTCACAAATCACACCATTTTTTGCCCTTTATCACATCTTTTTTTCAGCCAACAAACAAGGAACACTAAAACAGCACAACCAAAGAGATTTCAAATCTTGTTGAAAGTAACAAATCAAATTTTTGGGGAAATGGATGTGATTATTGTCTATCATGCTTAGGTGCAAAAATATGCCCCCTTGTTGTCTTATCACTGCCATTCATTAACAAAAAGTAAAAACAATACAATACAATCATTACTAGGTTGACCAACCAGGCCTCCTTGTCTAGATTCCGGACAAATCTACATTGTCAGTATGGAATTTTGAGGGATGAATCGCAGATGTCTCTCCTACAAAACGCCCATGGTGGCAAGGAGCAAAGAGAGATGGCTGTATACTTCACAGGCTAGGTCTCTCAATACGCTATTTTTCCTTCTTGCTTTTTAGGAATGAATGTAAAAGATTTCACTACAAAATGGGGCGGTGAGGACTGGGATTTGCTTGATCGGGTGCTTTCATCTGGACTGGAGATTGAACGACTCAAACAACCTGGCCTGTTTCATTATTACCATTCTCATGCAGGGATGTGGCAAACATAGTTTGGAATTGCAGTCAGTGAAAACAAAGTGACATTACAGGCTCTCATTGGTTAGTTTGAGGTCACATGACATCTTACAATAAAACTGTTTCTTGCTAACATCTCTGAGCAGGGCTTATTGCAAAATCTATTACATCATAGGGTAACAGTGCACTGTTACCTGCGAATGTTAACTGACAACCACCATTGCAGCCAGGTTTCATGAATTTCCAGCTTTATACTGTAACAATTCACTTAAAGACCGGTCTCTCGGAAAACAGTTGCTCTTGTTTCCCACAGGACCAGTCACTAAGTATTTATTATTATTATTTGTTTATTAATTGTTCGATAGTTATTGTGTGATAATAGTCCATTTTCGAGTTTGCTATGACTGCTGAATTAAAGAAGTGAAGATGCATTTTTTACAGCCTTAGCCTCCATCTGAAGTAATATATTTACAAATTCCAACAAGAAAAAGATCTGTTTATTACGCTGTCTATTATGTATATTCAAATTTAAAGCACTTACTTGCCAGAATTTCTGAATATTTTACTTTACGCCGAGGCTAACCCTGTATGAATGTGTCGTTAATGTTTGTATTCAGTGATAATTTTTAATTCGAAACTGGACTATTAACTGGCAGATTATTAATTAGTCAAAACAGCCTTATCCTAACATTATAGCATATGAAGGTTTTCATGGCACAGTGGTCATCATTTTACAGGGTTCAAATGTATTATGAAGATGATATATCTCAGGAAGTGTCCTATTTCCTCTTGGTTCTAATAGCACCCAAACTTTCAAATAGGAAAAATCATTATACATTTTTATTATATAATCTTGCATTGGCCTTCCATGATATTATTAGCAGTGTTAGTTAAAAAAATGCTGATGACAGATATTTAAGCAGTTTTTATTTCAAATTTGGTAGCATCTTTCTATTTTCTGGTTTCGTCTGAAATTTTAAGCTAAAGAGATGTTCATTGTTTTGCCTGTATCAAAAGTGCATATATTAAAAATAATAATAATAATTCATGGTCAATTTTCTAGCTTTTCAAGTAAAAAAGCTTATATAACATTCAATTAAGTGATCAACCTATTGAAAAGATATTAATATTATAAAGGAAAAATAACAGGAGATGTAAAGAATCAACCATAAGAGGACACAGAAAAAATCTGAGCCCCAGATGGGATTCGAACCCACGACCCTCCGTGTTCTAGATCGGATGCTCTAACCTCTGAGCTACTGAGGACTCGTTGGTGAGCAAGGGTCATTTTTGTGGGTTGGACTTGCGAACCGCATCTCGCAGTCACACAGTCCATCACAAGCAACACATTAAGGCTTAACTGTATCACACAGTCACATTAATAGCAAGAAATGTCTCACCCATGGAGCCTCCAACCAACCAACCTATGCAACTGATATTAATATTATAAAGGAAAAATAAAGGGAGATGTAAAGAATCAACCATAAGAGGACACTGTGTCCTCTTATGGTTGATTCTTTACATCTCCCTTTATTTTTCCTTTATAATTAAGTGATCAGTCAAAAAATTATAAACCGTCGGGTTTCATCTGGAGCGAATCTAAACCTAGAACCTCATGCATGACATTCCTTAAGATTGACTCTGCATGAAAATTTTTTGCTTGCTTAATTGATTTGCAGAGTTTTTTCACTGTATTATTTTATTTATTCTATATGAATTAATTTCTATCTATAGTCATTATTTTATTGAATCATAATTATATATATTATTTTTCAAGAATTATAAATTATAAGATACCTGAAAATAAATTATGGTATATAAAGATAGCTTAAAAAGTATATGTAATGAATTAAAATATAGAAATCAGAATGTTATATTCTAGAAAAAAAAGTACAGTTGACTCCCAATAACTTGAACCCTCACTAGCTCAAACTAAAATCAATTTCCTCTGGATTTCCTTCATACATATTTTACCCTTGGAAACTTGAACCCTCAATAATTCAAGCCTACCACTAACTCGAAGTAATTTTTGTTTCCCTTCAGACCATTTCTATACTATTTTACCCTCGATAACTCAAACCAGGTTTTAAGCGCATGGCAAGTCAAAAAACCGCAGTGAACTGGAGTCCAAAACATTAACATTTCTCTCAAAACAACCTTGTATTCTTTGTCTTTAAGTGCCTTTAATTTTTTTGTTAGTCCAATAATATTATCCAAATCACAATGTTTAGCACTGTAGTGATTAATCAAGCATTGTTGCCTAATTTATTTGTTAAAATATCAATATATCTCTTGCTGCAATTGAAGTGGAGTGTGCATGCTCCTTGCATTCCTCCCCCATCCCATTTCACTAATTCTCATTATTTTCTTTGAACTCCCAATAACTCAAACTGTTTTCGATTTCCCTTGAAGGGTCCAGCTATCGAGAATCAACTGTACGTACAGATTATAAAATATATTAAACTGAAAATGGTGGGAGTGTTTCATAATGTAGTCATTATTATTGTAAATGATATTATATAAGGCAAGTAAATGCTACATATATTTGCTTTAAATGTCCGCTAGCATAACAAAACATAGCAGAATTATTTTACTTATTTTACCACAAGTATAACTTTAGGTGTTACTGTTGGTTCTCTTGTTAGAGTTACTATTTGGGCTGCAAGTCTGTGCCCTCAGTAGCAAGAGTCAGTCAAACATCTGTAATTTATTTTTGCCAGGGATTTAACCATTCACTAATTAGTAGTTTTCTTGGAGCATAGGACAAAGCAAACATATCAGAGTTACACGTTTCAACCCCTTATGGGTTTCTGATATAATTTAATAAATATCCTTAAGCGGTTATAAGCTTAAATTAATTTATTTTATCGTGATATTTGACGAAGAATGACATGAAATAAATTAAAGTGCTGTTATGTTATATCATTTTATGGTCAATTGACTATTACCAATAGTGTGCCCATATTTGTTGGCTGGCTACAATAGGGTCCATCATTGATCATCATTGTTTATGGAGGGTTTGGGGTCTTAAAGCAATTTAAAGCCACTTTTCTTTTACTAACACTGGAATTAAAAGATGAAAAGGAAAACTTCTGCACTGAATTTAGCTGCACTTTCTAGGCCACTATTTCAACATTTTTAGCCGCATCGGTTGCTGGCATCGGTCACTAAGTAGTGTTGTTGGTGCAAGAAGGGCCAGTGAATTTAACCTGCGATCAGGCGTTTTTTAGACTAAAAGGGATAATAGGGAGAGGGCATGATCTCAGGCTAGTCGAAATTGTGCTCTTTGACTCGAGTGGATTTGTTGCTTTAATATCGAGTTCCATTTGAGAAAATAGAGACACAAAACGAGACAGTGCGACTATCCTTGATAACAGTCTCTATTATTAAACTTACAGTGAGACTTACAGCGTTTTAAGAGATGGCAGTCTGCAGAGTTTGACTTAGTTGCGTTGTTGTGTTTTAAATAATATGTAACGTTGATAGTATAGCATAGTTTAAAATATCAGTACTTATCGGTTAAACGCTACGTAATCCACAGTTGAATCCATTCAGTCAACCGGTCATATTTCTGTTCTCGCATCTTCCACGTGCACCGTTAGGTTGTTCTGCTCAAGAAGAAGTTCCTCATTTTCAGACAATCTGAATAAAAGAAAGAAAATGTTCGAAACATGTAAGCGTACTTTCACTCCTGTGGCCTATTTTACAAAGAGTTGTTCTGTGACTGGAAGCAAGAAAAATTTTACCCGCTTTTCAGTGCAAAACGTTCTTGATAACCGACGTAAAAACGAGAGGGGATTGGGGCGAAGACGAGAGTTTCCTTTCGATCCAGTCCCCCCTCGTTTTTCCCTTCGTCAATCCAGTGGGTCCAGAATATGCATAAGTGAACACCATTGCTTTATCCAGTGGGTGGAGACTAATCTGTTGGACAGCGTTAAGCACCTTTTTACCAAGGCCAGTCCCTTAAGTTTGCTACCGGACACGCACTTTCGTATAAACGACGGCAGGCATTGATTCTTTTGTTCTAACAAGAGTACGCTGAGTGGATTCGCTGGGTAGGACAGGCGTTATACGCCGTATTCTAAAATAGTGGTAAATTTAGCTATTCTTCAGTCTTTAATGATGATAATTCCCCACTCAAGAAACTACCTCTGCTAACTCGAACTCCCCCCAGAATGGAACCGAACTAAGTCCGATTTCCCTTGGATTTCACCCCACGTTTCTGTCATTTTACCCGGTTAACCTCGAACTCGGATATCTCCAATTCCCCGCTAATTCGAACTAAAGTCCCTTTTCCTTGATAAAAAGTTCACTGAAATTTACCCCGACTCAAATTCTGGTTCTCGCAGCTCCACTAAGATGCCATCCTATCAGCTCTTCCTTTTGTATTAACACTAAAACTAAGACTTGTCAACACTACAGAAATCTGATTTTGATTGGTGCAGCGAACGGATCACGTTTTATCATAAAAATGCCTAATCATGTCACCGTTTCTTATGAAGTTAGTTAAATTTTCGTTGTGCTATATACTGAAGTGCTGAAAAATTAGTAACTCTCAATTTTTGACATGGCAAATTGAATTTTTCAATCGACCCCAATAACTCGAACCCTTGCTACCTCGAACTGTTTTTCGTTTCCCTTCAGAGCTCGAGTTATTGGGGTTCTATTGTATAAGGGGATTGGGTACAAACTTTCTGCGCAAGGATTTCTTGCAACATTTGGAGTTTCAGAAGTCCTCGATCCCTCGTTTCAATGTGTCAGTTCTTTTTAATTTGCATAGCAATTGATTTGCAACATTGCTAAAAAAAGGTTTTTGTACTGAGACTACTGAGAATCAACGGGTGATAGGAACAGAAGTGAACTGTTTAAAAAAACTTGTTGGAAAGCGATGTTGCGCGTTTTACACCCGACGATTGAAAACTGTCTTGCAGCAAATGTTGCAGGTTGCGAAAAGTTGTTGCAAATAGTAGAGAGTAGTTCTGCTTTTTTCAACAAAATCTGTACATGTTACTCGTTTTACTGGCCCAGGACAAACTTGTTTTGCAGCAACACAAGCGTCCCGGCAAACCCAACAATCTGATTTGATGCAGCAGGGGCAGATCCAGGATTTTTTTAGGAGGGGGCTCACTCGTCTCTTGCTCTACTTCAACACCAATAAACCACAAATTTTTTTTTTGCAGAGTACCAGTTGTATTAGAAAACCGCAGGTCCTCTTGGGGGGGGGGGGGGGGGGCGGGCGGGGCACCCCCTGCACCCTCCCCCTAGGTCCGCCCCTGTGCAGGGTAGGTTTGATCTGGGTGGTAAAAAGTGCAACATTGCTTTTCAACTCGTTTAACATCAATGTTGCAAAAGAAGTTGCAAGTTTTTTGTCGCCCTTTTTTCCGTACCTCAAATGAACAGCTTTTCTGATCACGAATAATCAACATCTTCAGTGCATTTTTTAAATTTTCATTATTATTATTTTGTTGATAATTCACAAAGAAATACATCCTTGGTATCTTTGAATATCACGTATTGTGGTTTATGTGGCATTTACATTTTATTAGACTACGAGTAGTCTCCATTTTTCCTCAGGGATAGTAGAGCGAGCGAAACGCGAGCGCGTGTGAAAATCACCCCACGCGAGAAAAGGCGACCCGCCGGATTAGAACCACAACGTGTTGATGGGCTTAATGACTTTAATCGAGGAAAATAGAAAACAAGCAAACAAATGAACGGACGAGCAAGCAAGCAAAAAAAAAAACAAAAAGCCAAAAACCGAAAAGGCAGGCAAATTTTCAGTAACAATTACAGTAAAATGATACAAAACTGAAAGCAAGGCTGGCACTGCGGCAAAGGGCTAGTTTATTATAGGCCAATATTTCGGCTAACAAAATTAGCCCCCCTCAGGGCCAGAGCTATACCGAGAGAAATATTTTCTAACAGCTCTTAAATGTTAAATTAGAAATTGACATAAGTGGTTAATAATAAACCGCAAATATAAATACTAGATAGAATGATACACTGGTAAATGATTATTGTTGTGAAGTATTTTGTAGGTTATTTTAAGTTTATTTCGTGTTTGTGCTTGACGTTTCACTCGTGACTAGAGTCTTGTTATGATCAGTTTATAGATCAAGGTTAATCCGTATATGTGTTAACAGGTTTTTGAGTGTTATTATCTTTTTTTATGGGTTTGTCGACCAAAGTGTCATCAAGCTTGGGGTTTAATTAAGTTTGATTGTCAGTTTTTAAGTGGGTACGTTTTGGGAACATTACTGACCTTGATTGTTACCTACATCAGAGTTCCTGTTTTGGTTTAAGGTAGAGTCTCGTGGGTTTAGCTGTCACGCTTTCATTGGTTTCCTTATGGGTTTGTCTATTCCACTTTGGTTATCAACAGGAAATTCGTTTAAGTCACTCGGAAAAGCGTTTGTAACTCTCATGGTCAGGCAAGCCTAAATGTACCAACGTTTTACTTATATAAGTTGCCAGTGTTTAGCACAAGTGGAAAGGAGAGAGTAGTTGAGATTAGTTACAGCTAGTTGCCTAGCAGAGTTCGTTAAGTGATGCTGTAAACAAGACATATGAGCTGCTGTAAAGATTAAAGAACAACAAGATGTAAACTCAGATGCCTGGCACCTCTACGCTCAGCGAGCGAGTTGCTCGTAAACCCTCTACATTATTCAATAAAAATAGAAATAGAAAATGTTCAATGTTCATTCCTTCGGTTCAGACCGTCTGGTGACAAGGTTTTGTCTCTATCTATGAGGTACGCTTCTCTTGCCTTACGGTGTGACATGCTGAGAGTGCAACAGTGGGTTGTAAGTCCAGCGTGGGTTGTAATTCCGCTGGACTTACAACCCACTCTCAGCCAAAAAAAAAAAAACAGCGCTTGTTCTGCAGGCTACTTTAAAATTCAGAATCCCGAAAAATCTACTGTAGACCCTCCCGAATTACATCATTAATCATCCCCGCCACCAGAGGAACCACCTCCTACGCTGCCAAATGACGTATGAGAATCACTTCTATGCAAGGCAGCAGGCTGATGACTGAAGACGGGTCCCATTGTATACTGATTCTGTGATAATATGGCTCCTCTGTACTGCCTATTATTCCGACACAGGAGTAAAGGTAAGAGGACTATGATTACAAGGCCTGCAACGCCACAAGCCGCGGGTAATATAATACGACTGTAATTAATCCTTTTCTCGCTCTCGCCTTGATCAAAACTATCAGTTCCAGACCCAAAACGACTTTCGGTTGTGTGAGTTTCCGTGCCCCACCAAGAATCGTCGGTTGATATTCCACCGGTGTTCCAGGGGTCTCTTGTACCTGATGTAGCAGTGAACCATGGATTCGGAGTGGGAGTGTTCCAAGGTCTTCGCGTGTACGTGGTTGACGGGTTTGGTACATTGCCACATGCGATCCCTCGCCTGTTCCATAATGTATAGTACCGGCCATCCACACAGACAGAAAACCTCACTGAGGGGTAGTTGAAAGTACTGCAAAATGACACACCCAGATCACCGGGTCGTTTCCCATGATAGACAACGCTTGGGGTGGGGGTAGGGCACTGTTTGTTAACGGAACATTTCACCCCCGTGTAACCAGGGGGGCAAAGACAAAGCGTATCGTTTCTAGAGGTGTAAACGCAAGTGGCATTGCCATGACACGGCTTTGATGGGCAAGAGTTCGACATCGCTGTCACGCCCCTACATAGCACCCTAAGTTTGGCCATATCACGCCACCTACCATAATGAATCGACCAAGTCTTGCTGATGAATTCAGGTCGAAGAGCTGGATCCTTTACTCTCATGTACGCTTTGTGTTGTGAATTTCTCGGCAGATATGCTGCTGTCACCACCCAGTAGCCGTCAACATACTGCAGATACCAAGACTGTTTACTGTGCTCGTAGACAGGGCGAAGATTGCGGAACAAACCAGGTTTCCGAAAAAAATAATGCTGAGCGGGATCGTTCAAAGTGTTTCCCCTGTCATCGTTAAAGCTTTCGTTTAAGTAAACTCTGTCAGAGTTGCATTCTCTGAAATCTTCATCGACACACACTGCCTTGATCATGGGAGAAGAGCTGCTCGATTGAACTCGGCGCCACCTGAAGCCCCGTTTGTCGTAGTAAAGCCAATCTCGAACTAATCCCTCAAACACATCGTTTCTGTTCAAACTTCCTGAGGCAGGCCAAGCTGTCGGGTTACTAAAGCCAAAAACCTCAGCAGCAACGCCAAACGAGTGATTTAAAGAGACTCCAAATACGTACCTATTCGAGCCGTGATATCCGTACTTTTTGTTGCTGTAATAAAAAATCAGGTTATTCCGCTCTCGTCTATAAACGGGAAAGTTGTTGTGGTCGTAATTTTGTTTGACGTACACCCCCTCGATCATTTTATAGGGCATGGTCTTCTCGTCGATGTTTTGAAAAAATATTCTCGGACAGAATGTCCTGGAACTTGACAATGTAACCATTGTGCAAAGCAAAACTGATAGCAGGAGAATTGTTCGAAGCATGTCAAAAGCTTTGCTGTGGGGTAGCATAACTGAGCTGCTAGTAGTGTCTCTCGAGTTGAACCGATAAAGTGATGTCGAAATGCATGCTGTAACTTTCTTTTATGCTATTACACAGTGCTGTTTCAACATTACGTTTCAACGGATTTTTCGTCACACGAAGCATGAGGCTTATCATGCAGATCATGAAGATGAAGAGTTCCCAGAATCTCGGGAAGTCAGAGAGGTTGGAGGCGAGAGGGGGTGTCTTCATTTCCAAATTGAACTTGATTTCAGAAATAAATTCTTTCAAACTCGGTTTACCATAAAAATGGAATACTAAATGGTAATTTTTGGGGAAAAAATTATTCGGATAGGGCTTTCCCTCTATTTAAAAGTCATTGCAGTTTGGTATGGGGGTTTCTTAGATTTCACCCTTCCTGTCACCACACTGATTATGACGTCATTTCCGTTCTTTTGAGAAACACCTGAAGTCACGTCGTTATGGCACGTTATGGAAGTCGTTAATAACGTCTAGTCTTGCCACAAGTGGACCTCACGACTGTTTTAAATCGGACGAAAATGTCTATGGGAAGTCTAAAAGTCTTTCTTTTTCGAGTCAGTATACTCGTTACAAGAAACTACTAATAAGGGTCAGAAAGCATTCGATCATTCTGTTACAGATCAAGAACTACCAATGTTATGAGTTATGTTTAAAAATAATTCTCACCTTAAACTCTGTCCTACAATAGCTCCGTCCTGGCTGGGGGAGGATCGGAAGAGATTTCTGAGAAGCAGACTGTGTTCAGGAATTAAGCTTGGCGGAAATCCTTATTTCCAGTAAAACTCGTAGTGTTTCGTGACTTAGTCAAGTGCGTGACACGCTCAAGAGGACTGCACACCAGCTCGGCGAGGCTACCAAGTTTGCCGAGGGAGGTCTGGAAAGAGAGTTGGCGAAAAAAATACAAAATAAAAACATTTGAACGAAGAAAATCTTCTCAATTATGAGCGATTTAAAGCCAATAGTTCTTGGTATGGCCCATGGATTGAAAGATTCTCTGATTGGGATGACAGCACTCCTTAGACTTAAAAGTATTCTAGAAGGAAATCACGCGGAGAATCAATACAATGTTCAGCCTCACCGAAGAACCAGGCACGGAGCCAAAACAGTGGAGAAGAAAAAGGATCTAAGGTAAGCTAAACTTGTTGTTCAGATTGTCGTTAACATAGGTTGAAAGAGAAACGCTAGAGGCTGATGTGGAAATGATAATTATAAAAAAATGTTGCTTGTCTTCTTTGGGAACCAAACAATCGGATCGAAGTCGGAATTCATGCAAATTTAAGTTTTCTTCTATAAACAGTGTCACATTATGACAGTCTTCAAGAGAGCCGTGATAATCCATTTAATTCAAATTGCTGGTTTTGTTTGCAATCCTTTGTTACTGTACCTTGAATTTCCAACGAACGTTTCTCATATATAAGCTTGCATCTGTGCAAATAACAACAAAAATAGGTGAGAAAATTATATCACAGTTTCATGTACATGTTATTTGATTCATTAACTACTGTAGATGCTTTGCTAAACAGAGCACTTTAGTTAGTATTCAAAGTAGAAGACATCCTGACAGAACATTGGCACATGTCAAACTTATAATAGGCCTTTTGCATTATAGTTGTAGTTGATCAGGGGATGAACTTTCCATAAACACGAAAACAGTTCGCTTTTGAAAAATTTTGTTAGCAAGAGCTGAAAGAGTCTATTAAAAATAGGTAACTTGTAAATTTTGAGCCGTATATCTCGAAAGTAGCGATTGCAACAGCTGCTGAAATTTGAAGGATTTGTATGAAAAAAACAACTTTTTCCACCCGCGCTTGAGTGGTTTTCCATACTACTCCTTGTAAATTCTGAAATTTTTAAGCTGTCATTAGATATTTCCCTTACGCATTTAAGGGCTCAAAGTACCTGTTATGAATTAAAATGATATTTGAGTTCCTTAATGCTAAAGGAAATGTTTCAAGAAATTCACAAGTATTTGTATGGAAAACCATTCAGGCGCGACTGGGTGGTGAAAGTTGTTTTTCTCATACAAACCCTTCCAACTTTTGGCACCGTTGCAATCACTACTTTTGAGATACACGGCTGAACATTTTACTGGTTAGCTAATAATTATTTTTAATATGCTCTTTCAGCTTGTGCTAACAAAAGTTTTCAAAAGTGAACTATTTTCATGTTTACCGAAAGTTGATCACTTGATCACTTAATGCAAAAAGGCCTATCATGTAACCATAACGCACTGCATCAAATCGCTGTCTGCAGTTGACCTACATTTTTTTTTAAACTTTTTTTTTACATTTGATAGCTAGTGTCTAAATTAATATTATTCTGTTTCTTTGAAGACCAGTGAATATTTAATAAATTGCATTAAAATTTTAATACTGTATAAAAAGGCTATTAGCAACGACAACAATAATGAAAAAACCCTGTCACCCATGATAATAGACAGGGTTACATGTTGCTATCTTTTACATGTTCTGTTAGTTGTAGAGTCTGAAATATGTAGCAGAATAAAAAAAAGTGTTTTACCAAATCTCTGCAAAACATCTTCCAGAATTTAAGCACCTCAAACTATTAGCTGGCTCAAGCTTTAATAACATTTCAGACAGGAGTTTTTTATTAACCAGCCATTGTTAAGCACTGGTGCAAATGATTCAGCTTAGAGATCATGTCAAACGATTTTTCATGTTCCTTTTTTTGCTATTTTTTTAGTTCAGTTGGTGTGAAGGAAATATTTAGCAAAATGTTACAATGCTGTCTTTTGAATGGGGGAATATTTTGGGTAAGTGCTCGGTGACTTTTAATTTTATGTCTCCAAAATGTACACTAGAATAAAGGGTGCATTTTGTCATAAAAAATATTCTATAGCTATACCATTGCCATTAACATTAATAATCTGACATCATGATTGACCGGTCATTCAAGGATTTGACTAAAGAATACCCATTTTTGATTGGACATTATCTGTTGACCAGCCATTTGATAAGGTGTTCTTCTGGTTATAAATCACGAGTCCTTGTTCAAGGAAGTTAACACAGGCCGACTTTATTACAAACAAAATCTGTTATCAGTACTATATTCTCAGTTAGTATTGTCTTAATTTTTTTTTATCTAAGAGGTAGGTTTTTTTGTCTAAAAAGAAAGTATAACCAAAATATTATTGCGTGAAAATATAATTCAAATTTCAAACCAAAACTGACTTCCCTTTGCCAGTTAAACACTGGATTTTTAACCCAAAATTTCAAACCTCTTGAGAATATAACCAATTTTTTCCCTAGAGAGGTTTAAAAAAAAGGTGATTTGCATGTTGTCTACTGGTGGTTTGTCAAAAGTTATGTTTATACTGGTGCTTTCTCCTAGATGAGCATTTTCCTTTTTGAAGGCTTCATTATTCCTGGACTACAGAACCTTACTCATTTCATATTCAGTAAGTAATAAATAGCGTTTCTTGAAGGCTCTGTTCTCCATCAATGAGGATGTATAGTTACTGAGATGATAAAAACTTTTTTTCTGGTTTACTTTTATCCAGGCATGTATATGATGGTATATTATGCAGGGGCAGCCAACAACTGTTTTATCTGTTCGGAGAGGCAAATATTGCCAATAATTTTCTATTACTTGAGGATGGCTAAAACCTTCTAGACGATTGTTCCATTCATGTACAATTCTTTTCGAAGCTTATACAATAAATTCCCTCTGATTTTCTGAAGAGCTAATTTTCACATTTCACTGCCCAGGTTAAGCTATTTTGTGTAGAAAAGGAAACTTAAAATATTTGGATTTAAAAAGGTGATGAAGAGAGGAATCAGAAAAATTCTTTCTTTCTTAATACGTTAAATTGCATCTTAAGTGTTTGGGAAAATAATACTGAAACCCTCGTAATTTCAAAAAGACTCAAGTTCCCCTATGATGACCGAACGGGTACAAATTTTAGAATGCATTTTCAGAGAGATCTAAAAGTACTCTGGATAGCCTAAAAAGTGTTTATAATGTATTTAGGAAGAAATTGTGGTTGAGTGCCCCTAATTATGCACAGCAATCAACATTGGAGAAGAGACAGGGGTGTAATCACACAGGGGCTGGTTGTACAATGTAGCTTATTAACCTTCAAAACCTTCAAAGCACATTCCAAGGTGTCTGCTTTATAGAGTGCTTATAAACTACAACCTTGGTCAAAACTCTTGGGACGCAAATGCAATAGCTCACCAAAATGAGGCATTTTCCATCCCACCCCTTACCCTCTGGTGCAGTGTTGATGGGTCAACTCAACCAACACTACTTGGGGGAGAGGGGAACAGTAGAAATAGGCTCTTATAACAACATTCCCAAGCTTTTTTAAGAGTTAGAATATGAGTTAGTTTGTAGTAAATTAATGTAGCCTGGCCTTCCTCGAATAGCCTCGCTAACTGCAGGCCAGTCCCAATGTATCTTTTGTCATATATTTTCCAAATTTAAATAAAGTTGAAGTTGAAGTTGAGTCCATTTAGCAGAGTGTGTCTTCGTGCCTCATTTCCTCAAGTGTCCCAAGATATTTTGACCTGGGTTGTAGCTGGATAAGCTAAGTACACTCTCTACAATGAACAAATCTTTAACTAATTTAAAACCTTTTTTATTATATTACAATCTTTTGTTGTTGCTTTTTGTCATAGATATAGTTAGTGGCAGTACACAGCATCAGGGTTTATGGCTATGGAAGTGGATGGGACCTTTTCTGTCATACTTGTTCAGTGCTTTGTGGGTGCTGCCTCTGTATTGGCTGAGCAAACCCCTCAACTCATTATGGTATCAGGTATGAAAGAAAAATACATTTAAGTTGACCTGGGAAACTAAAAAGTTAGTTTTACCATAGTTAGTGGAGGAGATTGGCTAGGAAAGCCAGCAAACATCAAAGTTGAAAACAATGGTGCTGTAGATTACGTTGGAAGCTCCCTGACCATGCACAATCCTTTGTTTTTTGTTCACAAATTGTGACTGAATAAATTAATGCCATGTTTCTATTGGTCAGTAAGTTCAAAATGATAGAAATGCTATTGAACATTGTGCACTGTCAGGTCCAAAAAAGCTAACAAAAACATATAACAAAAGAGTCTAACGGGTTTCATAACAGTTCCACTTTAATAACTCTGGTTTTACTCAAGGTAATTCTTGGTTCTCTTTTGATATTAGTAATGGTTTATTTTTATATGGCTGCTTCCGCAAGCAGGCAAGATGAAGCAAATGCTGTGTTCTGATTGGCTACCCAGTAGAGCAAGATCAGCCTATCTTGTTCAGTATTTTCTCCATTGGTCTTGCAAGAAAAAAGTCTCTTGCTCTTAAAATGAATCTGCTGTCACTGAATGAAAAAGCCGAACTTAAGTGATGTTTGTGTTCTGTTAAAAAACTCTGATTTTTGCTCCAGAGCGCTGAAAAAAGCATTCTAAGAGGCCCAGATTTCAAAATTTTCCCCAGGGGGATGTTGCCAAACCACCCATCTTCACCTGCTCCAAAGTTTTTGCCACCTACTAAAAACCCATTTGAAAACCCTGCACCATTTTTACAGCTCTCATTACTAACTTACGGTTCCACAAAAGTGTGAACCAGGACTCCATTTTTCCCAGGGTAGAAATGGTGTTTATTACATGCCTGAAATGGTAGTGTATTGATTCGCTTTAAACTACCTTTGTATATGATTATACAACTTTTCCTAAATCTGGCCACTCTTGTGCGTTGATTTGGGTAAACTGGCAAATGGATCTAACTTAAGTTACCGATTTTTTGCCAGGAAATTGCTGACTCAGCATACCGCAACACAAGGGGAAGACCACTTGGATTTTTAGCAACTGTTGGAAAAGAAAGGTTAAAATAAACATAGTCTAACAGTTACTTTATAACCCAACAAGGTTGAATAATGAAATCATACCTTAATGTTATTCCCAAATTTTGTATTTGGCACACATTTAATGGGAATAATTGTGACGTTTTGTGCTAGAGACATTAAAGTCGTGTTATGACAGCTTTAGTAATGTTGAGTGCGAATAAAAACGGTAAATAAGACCGACGAATTTAACGTCTGACGACATAAGCGTCAAGACGCACTTAACAGACAGCTTTAACGTCTCAGACAATAAATGCATCCAGTATAAAAACGGGACACTGTAATCTGGGACGCATTTTTGCTCAATTCGCCCAAAGGTCACTGAGAAGAGTCAGAGTTGTGTTTCTTAATGTTATCGTCAACCTTTGTGCGTCCTGTTTTTACAACAGTCGACTTAAACGTTAAACATTAAATACGACTAGACGACTTTAACGTCGGAGACTAGGTTAAAACCGGCCGTTGCATTGGGACTAGCTTGAATTTCATCCAACTCCTTGTTCTCATAAGCTCCCATCTCTCTTAGGAGTTTGCGACTCAAGAATATGGCTGAAATTCAAGCTGTGATCAAATAGTGTTATTTGCTTGTCAGTTCTCGTAGCGCGCGAGCAAGCTCTCCATTTAAGGGCTGTCGAGGGAATTCGTACTCCAGGTGCATGCTAACGGAGATGTAAGAGCAAGAGGCTGTTTACTTGTACATTCTCTTGCAGCTTGCCATGTTGTCGCTCGAAGTGGAGAACTTGCTCACAGGCTAGGATTCTCTGACCACCACTTGTCTGACATTTGTTTGTAGTTCTTGCAAGTTTTAAAAACTGTGGCACAGTTGACCAACTATTTTGCTGGGATCAACGTTTAATTCAATTTTCATACACTGTCGTCTCTGGGGATTGAAAATTTAAAGATTTTTCAGTCAAATGGAACAATAAAGGGCTTTTTGAAAAAAGTCACAGAATGAAACTTTTCGTCAAGAAGTTAATCTATTTTTGTTTTTTTTTCCTCTTTCAGTGTTTCATCCCACATCAGTAAAACAGTGGCAGATTTCTTCTTTAGTTTTTTACTGCAAATGTTTTTTCTTGTTCAGGTATTTTAAGTGAAGTGCACTTATTCTGTGTTACAGACTTAACTTTTTTGGTGGGGGGGAATGGGGGTCAACCTCTCCGTTGCCCTCAAAAGTGGCCCCCTAATACTGTTATATCGGCGTTGGCAAAATTTAAAACGGCTATGAACGTGGTTTTGTTTTCTACCGTCAAAACTCTGCTTCAAAATAATGTTACCGCTCCTTTATATTCGTAGTAGTGAATTTTTCTTTTGCAGTGGGTCTAATCTACAGACTTGGCAGGAGTGTTCATGTCCCAACCGAGACCTGCGTGTACTAGCCCGCAGGGTCGAGATAATTTTTTCCGAGAGCGGGCCCCTCTCATCTCAGAGCGTTAAAGAGCGAGACCCGACTAAACTGAATGACTGGATTGCTCGTTGCTTACGACACCCTCAGATGTAGTTTGCAAATGCAGAACTTTTCTCTCCACCCACCAACTAGCATATTAAGCAAAGACAACTTGACGACGGCGCGCGCTAATCCACGCCCGCTTTCTCTATTGACGATACATTGTCTTTGCTAAATCCGCTTATAATGAGTTCCGTAACACCGACTCTTAAAACGATTCAGTGGCTTAAGCAAGTCCCATTATGGCTCTTGGTTTTAAGTTCACCTTCTTCTACAAACTGTGGAGGCAGTGGAGTTTCTTGATTTTTCCTTATATCATGTGACTGGTTCGTCCGGCAAGTATAAAATTTAAAGATGAAAAATGTGAAAAGCAGAACCTGGAAATCCGTCAGAGATTTAATGGGACTCAAAGCATTGACCTACCGTAAACTGCCGCTTAAAAGCCCTTGTCTCAATATAGTCCCTGATCTACCTGCAAACCAAAAAACACATCCGATTACAACCCACGCAGGTATAAGCACTCCTCTGTCTTGTGCTTAAATGAATTCCATTCATTATGACGTTTTGAAGCTTCATTAAAAACCGGTGAATGCTAAACGTACTTTCATCCGCACTGCTATAGCTTGTTTGGAAGCGCTTCAGTTTTCTCGTCCGGCTATAAGCCTCCTCGGATATAACCCTCTCTGTTTATAAGCCCTCCTAAATCCCTTACGAAGATGTATAAGCCCACTGCGGGCTTGTAAGCGACAGTTAACAGTATGTATTACGGGTGCGTTGCTTTGCCAAGTGAGCAGTGAGAGTACTAGTGAAGTCGGTTTAATAATCGGCAGCATTTTCTTTTTCTGACAGGCTATGGTAGCAAGCTTTCTTCCTATCTTGGGACCTGTAATAAGTCTTGGTCACATGTGTCTTCTCTATTCTCTATACACATTTGAATACAAGTGGGTTAATATGGGTGAGTAAAGAAAAGTACGTGAAAGGCTCATTAACTCAGAGCGATTTTCACGCGAAATAAGAGACCTTTAAATTTGAGGACGTGATTTCGCTTAGAGTTTTTTCGCGTATTCTCAAAGAATATAAACCCCGGTGAGCTTCACTGTACTTTTTTTCACCAGAAAAGTTAACACCGTTAATTTTATTGAAAGAGGTTAAGTCCCCTCCCCATCGCAGAATGGTAAAACTTCTAACATTTGATAACTTGTTTTATAATAAAGTTGTGATACAACACACACTCCAATTGGTTGAAAAGGCGTGCTTTATGAGAGTATAAAACTGTGACGCCAGTGTCTGCATGCGTGCGCAATTTAACAGATTCTCTATCATAAAATAGTCAGGGGGCTCCGATTTTAAACAGTAACCATTCTGTTCCATTCACCAATCACTACTACTCACTACATTGAAATAAGAACTGATCACATTTTTGTTGCCATAGGTTGGACAGCGTCTAAACGACTTTCTTACATGGAATCTAACTGGCCTTATTTTGTTGGGTTTGGTCTTCCTCTCGCTGTTTTGACGTCGTTACCTCCTTCATTTATAATCAGGTCAGTATGAAAATTGTTAGGTTCAAATCTCTTCTCTCTCTACCGTGTCACCTCCTAAACGTCCACTAGTTGTGTAGGGGAGAACTTGCGAATATGTCGACCTCCCCTCAGTACTGGTGCTTAGTATAGGTGATTTTAAGGTCATTATTTTGAAACAGACCCTACCGTGAGATTTTTGTCAATTTTTACCGATTGGTTGTTTATGTTGTGGAAACTTAATTTCTGAAATGAAATTGGGGGGTCCTCATACTTGTTTGGGAACAGAAGCAACATGTACCTACGCAATGATCCCTTAAAATAGCAATGAATATAATCATATTTTCGAGCTTGAGCCTTCGGCAAAGGCCGCCATGTTTGATGTGCACGCGCTAATCTTGCCTAATATTTAGGTTGAGCCAGGACTTTTAAAAAGCGCAGCTTTCGTTAAAATAGTTATGGCTTACTCAAACAAAAAAAATCGTGTAATGCTAGACTAAATGGTGACGGCAACGAGAACAGCCCCCCCAAAATTGCACGTACCGCACACTTTTTTATATTGGGATGTTTTACAAAACAACAACGTGAATCTTCCTAGTTACAAGTTTTATGGAAGAAATGTCGTAGGTGCTCCTGTTCGTTTTTTCCTTTTTTTTTTCACTGCAGCTTATGTTCACTTTGGTGGCCGCGAGCATTATTCATATTCTCACCGCCGCTTTTAAATTTTTTTCTTCCCAAGAAATTTGTCGCCATTGTAGCTCTTTCTCTATTTTCCATGTCAGTCAAAACATTAAAATTTAGTGATAGTCGTAGAGAAGACTCGGCTTTACCGCCAAAACGCGCGGGTTGTTGAAATGCGATGTTTCACTCTAGCTTACATGAGGGATAGATGAACGTACGGACGATTTTGTCAGAACCAAAATTTCTTGGATACATAGATAAACAAATTTTCTTACTCGTGGTGCTAAGCTGCGCGCGCGACAGCTCCGCTAAAATTATACGCAGTAAGGGTGCGCAATGGAGACCTAAGGAATAATCTTAAATCATCCTCGTTCTCCGGGTTTTCCCGTCGTAGTGCTAGAATGACATAGTTGACAAGAGAAAAAACCCTGGAACAAGAGAAAGATCCTTTAGTCGCTCTCGGGTGGTCACTAAACCAGCCAATAGATAAATCTTTGCTGGCATCATACAAAAAACACATATGGGCATTGGGGCTATAGTCAAGTTACGTATGTATTGACTTAAAATATTAAAAAAAACTGTTTTAACCAAAGTCTATAATCGCATTTGCTGGTTGCAAAAGAAGATAAAAAAGAGCCGTAAATTCTCTGTTTCTTTTTGTTTGCAGTGGCTGCGTGTTTGCTATACTCTTCCCCCTCTTTATCATCAGCGGAAATGAAGCGAAAGTAGAAGAAACAAAGTAAGTCTCTTAGTGCTTTTATTAGCCAGGAGCACAGGGGTGGAAAGTGGGGTCTTTCCGCTCCACTCCATGCCTCCATCCACCCCTCCCCTGCTTAGTGCCGGTGCCAACAGTAACTGCATTAGGAAGATTTGATTTAGTTTTGGATGGTAACTGTCCTCTGTCTGCCCCGTGATTTAGCTATCGTGAAAACACAAACTATAGTGATGTAGCTATAGTGAAAACACAAACTATGTGTCTGCTTATTGAGACTGAGAACCGTTAGGCTTTGAGCAAGCTCTTTTAGGGAAGTGGCGAGAAGTCACGCGAGAGCCTCTCGCGGAGGGGACGCGAGTGTGAGTGGTGGAGGGCTTCGCCGCTCGCTCGCGCGTTCGCTTGCCACTCTTAATGGAGAGCTTGCTCGCAGGCCAGGAACCGTGACAGACACAGAAGGATTTTTTAAGTTGATATTTCGGCATTTGTTGTACTGCAAGTACTCATAATCAGACTCCTGATATTTTCTCAAACATTTTTGTCACGGCCTACTGTTTTCTTTTTTCTTTGCAGTCAGATTCCTTTGAGGATATTTTCCTTCGTTATCTGGTTAACCAACAAAGTATTCACGAGGCGACCTGTCACAAGTAGAGCCCAGGACTCCCGCGCCGAATCCATGGAGGGCACGTGATCACTATATCATCCAAGCGGAGAGCGATTTATCAACTTTTTTCCCAGGGTCTTCTCTCTTCCCTCGAGAGGGCCCTGGGAACAAGGCTGGAGATTAGGTCATTACTGAAGGATCTCAGTATTTAAAACTAGAATTCAGTTGTTGGAAGATTAATAGACGCGCCCATACTGGGGAAACAGGCGCTCCTGTGGGGAAATCAGTATTTTACAACTGGCGTTGTTGGGATGATATAATAGTTTGCATTTTCAAAATGTTTAGAATCGAAGGAGATTTTTTATTATTTTCTTAAAGAACTTTGGCATCACATCTTTGTCGTCTATGAAGTTGTTTCATCTGTAAATAGTGTGGTCCATCATTACAAGTTAAATTTCTAACAAAAAATGATTGTTGTTGGTTTTAATAAAATAAGTTTTAAAGAGACACTTTCCTACTAATATGCAATTCTTTCGCTCTTAAGCCTTGAGCCATATAAAAAAATAATATTAGTAATCTTGAATAAGGAAAATACATTAACGTCAGAAAAGATTGAGCTTCGCATCAATAAAGTCAAATTCTCTACTCCAGAAACTAGAACGGGAATACCGTGTTGCGAAGATAAGTCGAACACTTGAACTCAGTGTGTAAAAACCGTATCATTATTCCATAAAATATACATTCAACGTTTGAAAGAGATCCAGATCCAAATCAACCGTGTCAAGTCCAATTTACAACGAAGTTCAAGTAGGTCCAAATGAATTCAATACCGTATATCATACGCACGAGTTAGGTTTTCTAAAACCAAAATATAAGCTTATAATATGTTCAGTGCGTAAACTTCCGAAATACAAGAAAACGTACCGACTGTTTTAAGTTCCACAAGCAGAAGCTTCCTGAATGACATCAGGTTTCAAAAAACACTTTGTTATGTGGCAGGCACGGAATACGTGCGCAGCCTTAGTGATATACTGCTAACTTCCAGTTATAAGTCCCTCTTGTTTTAGGCCCATATACCTGTGAACAAAAAAATGCACCCGGCTACAAGCACACCGGATATAAGCCCAGCCCCCGTCTAGTTTGTATTGAAATGAATTAGATTTTTACGACGTTTTGAAGCTTAAGAAACGAGTAAATTCAAAAAGTATTTTGATATACTATGTAATTTGTTTTGAAAAGCTTTTTTCAGTTCCGTTATAAGCCCCACTCCCCCCCCCCCCCCCCCCCAGACAGACTAAATAACGGGTCAAAAATTTTCCAAGTGTCTAAAAAATGGCAGCGACCGTCTACGAAAGGAAGAACTGTCTCGCCGGTGGGGACGTTTCGCAATATGAAAATGACGGGGATGTTCGTAGACCCGCTTACGGGTAGAAATCGCAGATTTTGGTCTCACTTATGATGCTTGAGACAGAGCGCCAATATTTTTATCCTTAAAAGTATCGCTTAGGGTTGGGCATAAACAGGAGCTGATTAAGTAAGTGGCTCCTGGCATAAAGAAATATCTTCATTTAAAAAGCAAATGTCGTCATACTGTGTTAAAGCAACGTCTGCCGTCTTAGCCAGCGTAGCAGGCGCTAGGAATTAAGAACGGGCGCGCGAGGGAGACATCGTGTCTCCCTCGCGCGTTTGGGCCACGCCCTAATTGCGGCTTATACTCAGTGTAATAACCTATGAACCTCACGAGTGACGTAAAACAATTAACACAAAGCAGCCAGTGAGAAGTCAACACAATAGAGCCAATGAAAATAAAATGTAGCAAACAAAAAAAAAGCTTCACAGGATGACCCTCAAATTGGTCTTCATTTGGACTTTAATAGACCATTTTACAGTTGTGGATGGAAGCGAGGCTGAGGGTGACCTTGTTTTGATACAAACCTTGCTGCTTTATTATGTAAATCAAGTTATTCTTATGCTAACTAGTATTTTTCAAGAACAATTTCCATAACAATGCAAAGAAGGTTTGTATCAAAACAAGGTCACCCTCAGCCTCGCTTCTACCATAACTGTAAAATGGCCTATTCTAATTTTCCGACAAGCATTCTCGTGTCTTCCACATGGGGTTCCCCTGGGAAAACATGTTCCCTTTAAATATAAGTTTACATGTTCGATTCGTCTATCCCTGAGGTACTTTTAGGCAGAAACGGTGTATCTCAAGGTCCCTTCACTATTGAGATAAAATTTACCGGTTATAAGGGTCCTTACATGTGATTAAGCAAGAAAGAAACAAAAATAATTCACTGCAAGAAACGAACACTTACCTTGTACAAAGTAAACCACAAATAATTTGCAGTTCCGTAGAATGCCAAGCAATGTCGCCAACAAATGTATTTGACATTGACTCTCTCCAACAATTTCATCTTGTACGGTTCTGTAGAAAATTCTTTATGGATAGCGGCAATTTGGAGGCAAGAAGATGCTTTAACTGTGAACATCTGTCGTACAATTTGTGCGCATGACCATTGCTCATCAACCTTTATTATTTTGACTGGTCTTTGAGATGTAAATGAAACCCGCTTTTGAAGTAAATATCAACCAATAACAGCAGAATGCAATACTTCGGAGACGTTTTGGATGCTCGTGTTTTATCAAGTGTGAGAGTTCTTGCGCTTCGCGCTGGAATTTTTGAACAGGATAAAATACTGTTGTTCGTTTTTTCAACCTTACAGTTTCTTTTTGGGTCGTACCAAAATTATCATATCTTGGTGAGCATTCGGAAGTCAGCCAAGCGCGGTCATTGCACACGTGCTGAACAAGAATACTGTATCATGACAGACTAGAAACAAACTAGACTACAAACTCCCAAAGCTTAAACTCAGCCAAAACGCTAAAAATCTTCAATGTTTACTCAAGTTTGGGCTTGTGGAAGATAATGTCACAGTTTTTCAATGACCATGAAATTCAGCATCCGGGTAGTTAGTTAATCAATTGTGGCCCTGAAAAAATTTGAAGGAAAAAAAACTACGAGTTTTTAAGGAAATGCTTTTTTCGTGAGAAGGACTCTTAAACGTTGACAAATAGCTAAAACTGTAATTTCTATATGTTTGCACTGCTCGAAATCGCGCGCATTCGCAAGGCCCTAAAGCTTTTTGCTGACTTGCAAGGACTCATCTGTTATAAAGATCCCCAAAGTAAAGGGATAAATCTCATAGTTTATTAGATATAATCGTGTAAAGCTTGCTTCTCATTTTCGCATAAATTATGACCTAAATTTGGAAACCGCTGAATTTCTCGCATTGGGTCTTTGCGATTGTTGTGAAACTCTGTCCAACGCAAGGCACTAATACGCACTATATGTAGCCGAGAGATTTTCACGAAAAAATGCCGGCAACAGCAGAATTTCGACTCAGACCCCCAAAGAGGCGTGGCACTATAACCACGTGACATTTACTCCGATAGCCAATTCTATGCTATATTGTAGATTGAGCTATATGTTATCCATGCTGTATGTTAGACTTACGATCAAAGTAAAGGTGAGGGTACCAGACAGCTTCAAAGTATGATGATACCCTCAAAAAATAACTGGGTCGAGTCACCTTAAGTGTGTTCGCTATCGCGAAGCTGTACAGTCCACTCTATCAAATATGGATAGCTGGACGCGTTGTAACAAAATCTAACATAACACCTCTAAATGCAAAGTCCTAACAGTCACTGATGACGTGTCACTACCCAGATGTGGGTAGTGTTTCTGACTGCTTGAAACAAATTTCCCACGCGGCACGAGCAATCAGAAGCACTACTCAGATCTGGGACGTGACACGTCATCAGTATAGAATTTCTGCGCTCGTTTCTCAGACGTTATTTCGCGGGGAAACCAGGCGGGGAAACCGTTGGTGGCGTCGCCAAATGTGCGCTCCCTATTTTTGGAGCGTGCGCGGTAACGTGGAGTGAAATTACGTCAAGTCGTTTACGAAGTTTGATTGGTCAGTTATCTTTTCTTCTCGTTCCAAATATGGCGCTTGCCAAAAATAAATATTCAATAGCATCGGACAAAGAGTTTCACGTTTCATGAGTTTCTCACTATATTTAACCATTTGAATTAAAAGGATTTAATTTCTCGTGTAATTAACACTGCTTAATCCAATGTCAACATCACGAGAATAAGGGAAATGATAAAGATCAAATTTCCTGATTTGTAAACAGATTCTCTTCAACAGTCTCAAATTAAATGTATAGAAAAAAAATACGGAGAAAAACGACTTTGATGACATAAGGTTAAGGTTCTCTTTGACGTGCCATCACACACTGTTCAAAAGGAAAATTTTAATATCGACTGCATGTAACCAGTAACATAACTAAAAGTACAAAAATTTAAAAAATTGGAGGTGAAAAAATAGACCATTATTTTCTGTACAATTGGAACACGTGGAATTTTGGTTCGTTGAATTTGATTTTTCAAATTAAATTTCGTTACACACTTAAGAATAAAAATCAGCTAAAAGGTTTTGCATAACGTTTCGATGACGATTATCAAGTGACAAATTAAACCTAAACCTGACTTAATACTTTAAGTTGAAGTGCAAAAACCAAACAAAAGTAATACAGTGGAACCCCGTCAATACGGTCATCAATGGGCCAAAAAAAATTGGCCTTATTAACGGGTGACTGTATCAACGACGGTTTTTTTTACAAGGAAATTTATGGCGGTTTTGCCAGGCGGCCAAAAAAAGTGGCCGCAATAACGAGGTGACCGTATAACCGAGGTGGCCGTAAGGTGGGGTTTCACTGCATATACCTGTAAATGAAAAGTTATTTTAACACTTACATTCCCAGAATAAATATTAGTCTTGTAAGGAAATACTAACTTTTGAGCGTCTGTGGATGAAATCCTATGGTGTTACCATTGAAAAGAATCCTCTTCAGTAGTACTTTCACATGGTACTATCTATCTAGTATGTAGTTCTAACTTTTGAGTCTGTGAGTGAAATCCTGTGGTCTCACCATTAAATGAAATCTCTCTGCCAGTACGTTCACAAGATGCTATCTGTTTTTGTTAGCATGTTAAAAAATGACATTTACAAATTTTGACTTTAGCTACTCCTGGGACTGAAAAGGTTAAACAAATAATTTTTCAAGGATGGAGTCTGATAAGCCAAGCTAAAACATGTAACCAGCTGACTTCGATTTATAGTAATAATAATAATAATGGCAGGCCTATTACGGATATTTTTTTCTCTTTAGGGACCCAAATGTGAGGAGGACTCCTTTGGAACCTTTAGGAACTTTAACCCTTTAAGCCCTAAGAGTGATCAGCGTCAAATTTCTCCTTGTAATATCACTGCTTTATAAAACACAGTGGTCATGAGAATTGAGGACCTGATCACACAAGATGAATCTAATTGATACTTCAACAAATTCTGCCCACTACTTCTATTGAAAACATATAGGGACAACAAATGAGAATTTGAATTTTGATATAAGGGTTTAAAGGGTTAAGCCTCAGATTCCACAATACAACATTAATAATAATAATAATAATAATAATAATAATAATAATAATAATAATAAATTTTAACAAGGAGAGTCTTTCACCAGGGTGATTTTCAGAGGGGTCCTGGATTTCGCTGATTTTTATTCTTAAATTTTGGTGAAAAATCTTCAAGTTTACTAAAAAACGTCGTCCAAAACTGGACCGTGTCTACCTTAATGTTCTTCATTCCGTTTATAATTGATTCGGCAATCAACTTACTAGTTTTGGTTGCGTGACGATCAACATCACACACCTGCATTGCGTGACATGAAGAATAAAATATTACATAAGTGGCTTAGCGTGACTGATATCGACTGCAACTAGAAAATATTTACATATGGGCTAACTAGTGAATGTAACTGTCCGTCTGGTGCTAGTTTTACGTCCATTACTAACGTGATGGTTAACAAATCCAATCGACTGTTGATTCGAAACCCAAGTCAATGCTGAGCCAAACATAAGTTGAAGCTCTGTGCACTCGTTAGCGGGCAGCTGAAATACCACTGTCGTGACTGACGCTCGGCCGTCGACAGCAGGCTCCTGACTAACAGGGGCCAAGACAGGTCGCTCTTTGGTGTCCCTGAAACGAATCTCCTTGCTGCCAGCGGCGTCGCGCTTGATGCGCCAGCAACTGGGCTGCGGTTTATCCTTTTGGTGAAGAAGGGAATAGGTTGCGAAAGGCCGGCTTCTCATCGATTCCAACTGCATTTCACGATGCTCGATGACTCTTCTACGAGTGTGATATTGTTTGATTTTCCATCCGAACACGCTGACTGACACCACGAGAAAAAACGCAGAGAAGAAGACGGAGAAGAACACGAACAAGTCGATCTGAGACAAGTCCTGTCTGAAGTACACCAGACCTTTTGTGCCGGGCTTACTTCGGCCCACAAACACCATATAGAACCTAGTGAGAAGAGAGTACGCTTCTTTAGCAAAGAAAACAAACACGCATAGAGATTACATTGAAGCAAATACACTGATTAAAGGTACCCTTAAAACCACACACTCGGGTTCCAGGGAGTTTTCAATTTCGCTCCGATGGGACGAGTAGGTGAGAATCCTGGAACGAGGTTGAAAATCGTTCCCTAGAATGCATTAGCGAGGACTGTTTACCCCCTTTCTCACTGCTCCCAACCGCGGTCTATGCCATAATTATCCAATACAATTATGAAATTGCAGCGAATTGTAATAAAGAGTTTTACATTTGACTTCGAAAATGAGTAGGAGTACGAGGTTAAACTTAAAGATTTTGCGCGTGTTCTCAATAAAAAAAAGACAACCCGGAAAACTTCATTTTTACTTTTCCTCACCCAAAAAGTTAGTACGGTTATTTAAACGGAAGGAGGTTAAACCCTCTCCCGATAGCAAAATGATAAAACGTCTTACATTTGATAACTTGTTCACGCCACCACGACATTCTCGCTAAAACTCGTAGTAGAATGACGACGACTACCACGTTTTCCCGCCAAAATGACGCTGGCTCACACATGAGTAACACTCAGTATCGGGAAAATCTCGTAATCGTAGTCGTCCTCTTCTCAGAATCTCAAGCTCTCTAATAACCGAGCGCTTGGCACAGAGAGCTCAGTCATGACCATCAGTTTATCGATAAACGGGTGCTTTCAAGCAACTCTCGAAGTGAAAGAGTTAAAGTAAACCAAAATATAAGAGAAAAAAATCACGGCGAAACTCCCTTAAACAGCTTTTTCGAGAAAGGTTGTCGAAAAAAATGTGCACGCGACAATCCCTAAAGGTAATATGGGATATGATCAATACGCTTTTCCTGACACTGTTGCTGTTGAATCGTCTATTTTTTGCTTTCCTTTAGCCACTCGGAAACATACGTCTATGGCCTTTAGTGCCATTCTTTCAATTTCTTTCAAAGAACAGTGAATTTAAAACCACCCACAATACCTTTCGGGAATGACGCGTGCACTTTATCCGACAACCTTTCTCGAAATAGCTATATAAGCCACATAATATGGGCATGTGCCGCCACAAAGGGTGTGGTTTTCGCCCCGTTTTAGTCTAAAAACGGGTATAAACTTTTATCATTTTGGTCTGGAATAGGATAGGGTTTTTTGAGGTAACTACGGGAGTGCATGATCGTATTTGTAGATTCAATCCTAAGTGAATAAGAAAGAAAGAGCGATATGCGAATTCAAAACAGATTTTAGGAAATCTTTCGTTGGAGTTCTAATCTACATAATGACATAATTTCCTCCTATGTAAAACATGCACGTCGCAAATTGTGAGCTTCTCCAGGTCTGAAAACGGATAAGGATTTTGGAGGCCAGGTCTGAAAAAAGGTGTGGAAAATGACATTTTTTGGTCTGAACTAGGGTCAGGATTTGGGGACCGTAACCCTAACCGGGCGGCACACCCCCAGCGAGAATTCCCCGGAGTAGTTCCCCCCGGGAGGAAATCACATAGTGTGCTAGCTAACCTGTCGTCTTTAAGAAAATGCTGACTGTGCGGAAAAGTCAGTACCAGACGCTTGCGGACCTGGCGTACAATAAGCGCTTGGTGTCCTTCATTATAGGTGATGAATGTGTTAAGGCGCTTGTCCGATGCGGTTACTGTGTCAACTTCTTCATCTTGACCGCTGGTGTCGTCTACGCTTCTTCTTTTTCTTTTGCTAATAAAAAAAGTGACAGACTGGGAAATTAATTCCAAACCTTTTACATTATCGGAAACTGGCTATGTGGAATAATCTGAGGCACTTGACTTCTACTTATAAACCTCAAGTACAGGTAGACTGTGTAGTGATGTCAATTTTCAAAATAAAAGAAGAAGAAAAATAACAACAAGAAACGGAATTTACAGAGTTATCGATCATCATCATCATCATCTTCAATGACAGTGGGGTATTACGCGAGACGCGAAACACTAGACGCGAGAAACAAGAGCGTCTGCCTGATGCCTCGCTTCTCACTGCTTACCACACCGTCAACTTTGAAGATAAGTCAATAAACTAGCGGTTACTAATTGTAAAATGTCATCTGAGAAGCGATAAACTGACATACACATTTTGCCAATTACGAACCCTTTTTTGGGTCAATTAATATTTGTGGGATAATGGACTACAAAGGAGTCCTCCAATCACCAGTTCTTGTGATTTGGGTCTTTATTGATCAATTTACAGTCATACGATCTTTGCGCGCGCTTCAACGTGCGAAACTTAGCGCAATTCGTGTTACGATTTGAAATCAGGGACTTTAGGATCCAACGACGCGGACGACAACGAGAACGTCAAAAAAAAAAAAAACGATAGGTTTTATCAGCAAAACCACAATTTCGCACGTGCATCACACTTTTTTGTACATCTCTTTCCCGTTTTTGCACGACTTCGACGTGAAAATGCCTAATTTCGTGTTTTATAGAGGACGTAAACAAGCAACGACGAAATTGTATTTCTTTTTTTGAGCTTTGCTATGGTCCCTTTAAATTCAGCTTCAGGAGGGTTCGCCTACAATTGACAAAGTAAGTGGGTAGGAATAATCGCTATAAAGACCGAAAGAACGCAAATTCACTTTTAAAGCGACGTTCTTGTCGCCGTCGCGTCGTTGGATCATGGATAATCTATGGTTGGATCTTAAAGTCCCTATTAACTTATGATGACACCGCTGGACATACTTACTAAACATCATCCAAACCAACATAAATGCAGATTGTAACGGTGAAATAGCGACACGACTCCCAGAGAGTCACAGGAGACCCAAACAATTGTGTTCTGCTCGCCTGGGGGCTCGTAGTAGTAAGAGACTTTTTACACTCTTTTTTTCCATCATTTACGTTGACTGATTGAGAGAAACTAAGTTGCACACTTAACAGGGGCACCAAACGTCAATTTTCAGAAAGTATGTGTTCGGAAGACGATTGGAGATCTAGAATTTTCGGAACATTTATTGTAAAATTCCCTGCTTGCCTGCCTCTCCTAGGATTTTCGAACATCTAAACAATGGTATAATTGCCCATTTTAACGGATTTTTACCCTAAAAAGGTGACCTAGAATTTAAGGGAGCCTTTTCCGGGCTGAAATTTTCGAAAAGGCAAAAGGTCCTATAATTTTCGGATGACTAGACTTTCAGCTAGGAAATCCGAACAGATGACAAAATTTTTAGGAGATAAAAATATGCCTATATCTACCTTTTAAATACTAAAATACGTTCAACAATGCTGTTTTTAAGTGGTTTTGAACCATATTCTTATTGGGTGCCCCTGTACACTTAAGAGAAATATCTATTTATCAAACCTAAACTTACCCGGCAAAGGGTCTAATTAACACTTCATGATGCCCACTGGTTTGGTTGTATTTCACAGTAAAAACATCGTTTTCACTTGTCACATACACGTCCACTTCACCCGTGAACACGTCAACTGTTAAGCGAATATCCACATTGGTAAATCTTGGGTATATGCCATAGAAGATGCTTTGTCCATATGGCAGTGCTTGAATGTTGCGATCGTCGCCAGTTTGCTGACCAATGACAAACTCTTGCATTACATTGATTTTTCTGTAGCACTGTTGGCTGTTCACTGGACTTCCCATGAAGTTTTCCTTACATTTTGAACACTATTGACATTAAAACCTTTGTATTAGCTTGATAACTAACTTAACGTGTCACAGTATATCGCGTTAACTAAATGTAATTTTATTAAAAACCGGCGTGACAAACTCTTGCACGTTGTGTTACCTAAATGCATCGAAAACCAGCGTGACAGTTGTGCCTAACACTGCGTGACAACTCTTGCATGAACTTGCAGGAATTCCGATGAACTTTTTCGTAAATATTTTGAGCACTATTGAAATTTTAAGATAAACTGAAAAACCTTTAATTAGATTGATAACTGATCTAGCGTGTCACAGTATGGTCTCTTGGATGCTCGTATAGAAAAACGGCGTGACAGAAGCTGTATGCTGTTTTAAGCAATTTTTTTGAGGGCAAGTCGGCGGGCGAACGTAAGGAAAAGCCAAACTCTTACCCAGTCGCTATTTATGTATTTTTTTGCAGTGAGGGAAGATTGGGGTTGAGTTGAGGTGTGCGGGGAGTCATGGGAAGGGAAGAGGAGAAAACAGCGATCATATTGTTCCTTCCCATGACACTATGCGCGCCTCGGATCATTATACGTTTCTGGGAAATTGCCCACCTACCCCTCCCTTAAGCTAACATTTTGCCCTACGTGAGAAGTAAGTGTTAAGGTTGGCTTAGGGGAGGGGTAGGTGGGCAATTTCTTGTACTCCTCTCACCCCAAATACACATAACTAGCCACAGGGTATGAGTCTGTGGTAAAGCTCATACAATTTTGCCGCTCATATCTTACCTAGTATGCAGCGTTCTATGCAAGCAACCCTCTAGTGAAACGGACACACGTACCTGCCGTTTGTAGCAGTCTTTAAAGCTAGGAGAACAATCTTCCTCAGTGTTGTTTTCGCACTTGCAGGTACCCTCTTTCTTGTCACACGTATCAGCGTGTCCATTACACAAGCAACTAAAGTGAAACAAGGATTGTTAGAAGGAACATTGGCGCTCAACAACACCTTGATCATAACCTGCGATCAGGCGGTCCTTCTACCTTTTTTGTTTGGAAGGCTAAAAAAAAAAAAGGCCTGATCGCAGGTTACCTCGATCATTGTTTGATAATAGTAATAGTTATTAATAGTAAGCAATGGCAGAGATATCAAATTACATAATTGGGTATTTTAAAGGTAGAGATAGTATGCGGTTATAAGGTTATTTTTTAAAAAAATTCATAGGGAATAATAGCTGTCTTTGCTAAACCTGTCTTTTATTTTCTTGAAGACAACAGGAAAACTTGCCTACCTGGTGCATGAATGCTCATGTTCGAAGAAGCCGTAAACACAAGAGCCGCACCTAAATCCATTACTGTTATTCTTGCATAAGCATTCCTCCTCCCGTTCAATCTTGAAAGGACCTTGTTTTAACCACTTTTTGACCTGTGTACATATGAACCACGTCAAACTGGCACCACCATTTTGAACAGCGAATAAAGATAACCAAGCAGTTTCGCTTAAAATCCCTTACTGGCGAGAGTGGGTCTGTGTGGTATCAAATTGCACTACGGGACTTTAGGCGATAAACACTGACCCAGTCCCCACCCAACTTTGCAAGAGCCAATAAACGAGGCAAAGGCGTCCCAAGATAGTCCCTACAATTCGACACAACACCGACCCAGTCTCTCTCACGGTCAACCGCAAATGCTTGTAACTGGCGCTACGCTAATAACGTAAATTGCCGCTTTTAGCCCCCCCGCCACCCGCGCTGCAGTTTAGGCCCATCTATCCGTAAACAAATATGCTCCCCGGATATAAGCCCAGCCCCCTCTCTAGCTTGTATTGATATTGATATGAATTTGATTTATTATGACGTTTTGAAGCTTAATTTAAGACCAGTACTTGCAAAACTTATTTTGATCAGCACTGGTAAAGCTTAATTCGAAGCGCTTTTTCTATGCCGGTTAAAAGCCTCCTCGGATACAAGCCCTCTTAAAACCCCTTACGAAGATGTATAAACGGCAGTTAATGAAGCAGCCTATAGAAGTATTGCAATCGTTCGTTTTTACGGACCACTTTATTTTTAGAAACATTTTAGGGCGCTTTTTCCCGCGAAAATAGAATCTCCACCATGTCTATGAGCGCACTCGAAGTATAAGATATCAAAAAGGGAAACTAAACGTTATTAAAAGGCAAAAAATATCTCAGTATGAGTTTTTTAGGTCTGTCGGTTTTGCTGACTGGTTTGTGGAATTTAAAAGATATTCAAAATTCGCGCCAAAACCGTTCTAAAAATAAACTGGTCCGTGAAAACGCCGTGACACGAGCGCATGGAAGTTGCTCGCTCCTGCTCATGGGCTCCTGTTTAAAAAGTTCTGCGTACCTCAGCAGGTTCAAAGGACAAGTTTCTTGTCTGACCATACTCAAGTTGAGATACGTTCATACAGACGTCTGCTCTGTGACTGCACTCATTATAACAAGACACACAGCTGCCGTTGTCTCTGGCATCACCAACGTACAATGGTTCACAGAACTCGCAGCTTCTCCCCTGCATAAATAAAATTATTGCAGTTGAACAACTTTATCTTTTTGTTATGCTTTATTCGGTAAAGAGAAAGGTCTTTACATCCACTCCCTCGAATAACAAAACTGACGAGTGTGTGACATGATATGATATAAGAAGTGGACCCAACCAGAAATAACAGAATAGTTGCGTGACAGAACATAGCCCGTTGCGGTTCGTGACCTAAAAGTAAAGTGTTGCGTGACGGCGCTTACCACAGTGTGATTACGGCAGTCGTGACATACATCCAGATGAGTTTCATTGGCACACTGACCATGCTCATTACACAGACACTTGACAGAACAGTTAGCCGATGTCCAACCAAAGTTACAGACGCACACCTCGGGCCTTACGCATCGCCCATGGTCACATCCCTTGGAGCAGACTGGCACACATGTACTGAAAGAAAACGAAAAATGTCGTGTAAAGTTAGTTCAAAATGTCAGGCGTCTTCACCCACTAAACCCCAGTGTCAGTCTCCTCTCTCCTGGCTTCTAACTCCAATATCAAAATACAAATTCTCCAAACTGATCTCCATACATTTCCTTAAAGAATTAGTTGGAAGAATTTGGTAACAGATCAAAGCATTTTTCCTTGGTGATCATTTTATTAATTTTCCTAACCTTTTCTCTTGATGATGTGTATATATTGTAAGGAGAAAATTGATGTTGGTCACCCTTGGAACTTAATTATGTGCAATACGACTAAAAGGACATCCCTCCTACTACGAGTAGTCCTCATTTTTCCTCAGGGATAGCAGAGCGAGCGAGACGCGAGCAAGCGTGGAAATCAAGAGCACTAGAGTGGCGCACGGGGACGAGGTAGTGGTACTACCTTATAGAGTACAATTGGACTTGTTCACACTCAATGCTCGGACAAGATGCCCGAGTAAGGTACTCCCTGAGCACTAATGTGATCACACCATTTTTTAAATACCCAAACGAATTCGGGCACGGTGCCTATTCCCGAGTAAAAGGTCAAGAAGTTGTCACTCAGGCACTAAAATGAGCACCTGACCGGATGCCTGTTTGGGCAGGTTTTCTGTTAGTACTGTAGCGATCCACTGCTTGCATACACATCACTCGATGCTACGCTCAAGTTTCAAAATGGTGTTTAAAAGAGCGAAATGGAGAAAATGTACAGACACTTACATATCGGGTACCCCGTGTGTGAACACAACACTACTGCATTTACGGCCGGTACCTATATACTATCGCTCGGACACAAAGTGTGAACATTAACTATGTTTGCTGTGGATTTCACTTACCCTGGGTCGGCAGTGTCGTCATATCCCTGTTTACAGACACACCTGTAGGCCTCTGGTGTGTCTACACACAGTTGTGTTATCGGATCACAATTGCTCCGTCCATTCTCACACTCGTTTTCCAGTGGACACAAAGTGGAAGCCCAGACATGAGTCACATTAGAGGACACACTGTTTGCAGTACATGTGTTGTTGAGGGGACCTTCGAGAGAAATCAATGCAAAAACACGCTTGAGTTTATAATTTAATCAACAGAGCTTCTGTTGTACGTGCCTTTGTAAGGGCCCTTATCAATGGCCACAACTGACCGGACAGACAAGTTCGGTTGTTTAACCCTTTAAGCCCTAAGGGTGATCAACATCAAATTTCGCCTTGTAATATCAATGCTTTGTAAAACAGCGTGATCATGAGAATTACGGACATGATCACACAAGAGGAATTTCCTTGATATTTTATCAACTTCTCCCCACTACGTCTGTAGGAAACGAATAGAGGAAACAAAGGAGAACTCAAATTTTGATCTTAGGGTTTAAAAGGTTAAGGAGCTCTGTCTCACGAGCACTTACCAAAATTCTTGCCTAGTCCCTGGCCCTCATTATTGTGCGCGGCCTATGCATTTCGGATCCGTTCCTCGGATACGTCACTGAAATGCATTGACCGAGAAGGTCTGGGAAGACGCCGTACAGCGACTAGGCAACCAAAATTCAAAGAGCGGGAACTGCCACCAAAAAGACCTTTTTACCAATACGGCGGCCATATTGAATTAATTCGATTTAAGGAGTATTATAGGATGCCCAGGGGGCATGAGCACATTTTGTTTGTATTTTCGGGCGCTTTTCGGGACATTTTTTCTTAAAGTTTTCTCAGAATAAGATTGTAATGGGAAAAAAGATCCTTGTGCCGTGTTTGGATGTAATAATGATCGTCTTTTTCTAGTTTAGTATTATTAGTCGGGAAAAAGGCGATTATGATATATACTATAATACTCCTTAAATCGAATTAATACAATATGCCCGCCGTATCGGTAAAAAGGTCTATTGAGTGAAACAAATAATAACTCGAAGAATTAAAAGAAGCTATAAAAAGAAATACAAAAGGAATCAAGGATGCACAAACTTGAAGAAGATTAAAACAGATTGCAATAAAGGTTTTTCAAAACTTGTTGGCCAAGCAGTTTTTCGAAGTCCGGTTTACTTTTGTTGTTTGTAAGGTTTGAACTAACGCTTGAAAGACATATTTGTTTGACACAAAGCCGTGGTTTTGTCGTTCACAAGAAATTTCTCAAATGTCATAGGGAATAAGGAGGCGTCATTTTCAACAAAATAAACCATCCAGCCGTGATACGACCACTTTAAGAAAATTCCACTATTAACCCTTTCACTGCCAAATGTGGCCAAAGACAAATTTCGAGCAAACATCCAAATTTCATTTTCTAAAATTTTGACAAACAAATAGCATCATGTGAAAGTACAGGCAAAGAGCTGTCATTTGAATGGTCACATCAGAGAATTTCGTCCACAGACTCAAACGTTAGAGTCACCTCAAAAAACTCCATCAAGCACTCTGGCAGTGAAAGGGTTAATCAGTCTAGTCGAGCCAGATCACCCATTCCTATAAACAGTAGTTACGCACAGAATAGGCCACTTTCGAGTTCCATAAACCCTCGCTTTCAAAATGAGGCGAAGTGCACAACCTTTCTTGTGAAAATGAGTTTCATTTGCATCAGAATGAAAAATCATCTCTATATCGAAGGCTGAGCACTTACCCTCGTTTTGATACAGAGGCCCGAGGGAACTCGGAAATGGCCAATTGATAGGTTCTTGGCGTAAACTCTCGAATAAAGCCTATTTCATTGTCAAAATAACCGACCTTGCAAGCAAGTTGAAATTTGCTTGATAAGGGGATAAAGGGACGGTTAAATTTTTCTAGCACACACCATCTGATTGTAACAAGAGTTTCAATAAAGAGGTTCTCCTGACCTTGTATTCCACCTTCAAAACACTGCCCTTTTCCCTCGGTTCCCTGTTCAGCGCACCAGCCGCAATTATAACTATTCAGACAGTAAGAACACTGCTGATGAGCACCACAGCTGCCCATGCAATCAGATGTTGATCCCCGAATAACCCGCCCGCATTGTCCTGCCAGACAGATGATCGGCAGGTAAGATAGGGAGAAACACTGGCCGAGAGTTTCACTCCACGCGCATTCTTTCCAGCCACCATCTCCACCTGAAATACATAAAAACAAAAGGAGACACTTAAGCTTAAGTAGCGCGCGGAATTATTCGCGCAAGGAAAGTTTCGGAAGAGGAGCTGTAAAGCCGTGCGGCGAATGTGAAGGAGACGCTTTGGCGCTCTCTTCTCACGGCAAACCCGCGAGAATAACGCTTCGTCGCCAAAAATCTCGTTCGCGCAAAAACAATTCCGCTAGCTTCGCAGGCTGGAGACACTTAAGTACTTATTCATGAACGGGTTTTGTAATGACGGCAAAAGGCAAGACTAAAATGATGAAGAGAGACAATTAAGTCGACAAGGTTTTTCACGATTAACAAGGGCAATGCTAAGATAAGCATCTCCAACGATGACTGAGGCCCGATCTCCCTACTGTATGCGAGCTAGCTTGCAGCAGTTTTGTTAACACGCATAGGTTTTCTCTCCAATATTTAGTTATCTTTTTGTTCTTATATTACATTTTTCACTTTTGCTGTCAAGTCTATTATGTGAGCATGGGCAATTTACCTTATTAGCTAAGTTTGTCGTTATTCGATCACATTTTATTATTTTAGATATATTTTTTATTATAGATGTTTTGCTTTTCGTTTAACGATCGCAACCTGCCTGATTAGCTTGCTAAAGGCAATGATTTTGATTAAAGATTAAACAGTTCTTCGCTCATAGCCATAGCTTGAGAAAAGAGCCAACACTTCGTGACGTCCCCGAGAAATGGATAACGTCTCAGGAACGAACGCAGACGCAGAAATTTCATGACATGTTACTACCCAAATCTGGGTAATGCTTCTGATTGGTTGCAGCAAATTTCCCCGAGGCACGACCAATCAGAAGCACTGACTAGAGTTGGGTAGTGGCGCGTCATCAGGATCGAATTCCTTCGATTGTTCCGCAGGGGCGTCGCGAAATGTCGACAGTTTTTTCAGGCGAGCGTGAGCGACAGAAACCAAACCATTAGAAGCGAGGCAAGTTGTGCAGCTTGTGTGAACTGAACACGACTGCGGACAATCGAGAGGTGAAGTCGTAACTCTCATTACGTTCAGATATTTTTCATCTATCTGGCTAGTGTAACAGTTCCAGCTGTAAGGATCGTTTGTACTGAGTGACAGGCCTAATTGTCTCTCGTGTAGCCATTTTAACTGAGTAGTCCACATACACTGGCCTCGTTCAAGGCATGCAGTACAAGACGATGCCTCGCATCCGTTGAAAGAGCAGAGATCTACTTGCTGTTGCTTTTCTTGAGCCTGTACGCAGGGATGTGCCTCGTGGCAGGTTTCGGTTGGTTTGATGCATTTTCCACCCGTTGAGCAACGAGTACACCACGAACAACTCGGCTTGGTGTTCGGGTGAGGGTAGGAAGCCAGGCACGTGCTGCAGGAGTAGAATGTACCACAAGAACGAGTGGAAGGTGCAGAACAGTTTGTGCCATTGTGAAAAATAACCTACGATAGAAAAAAGAAACCTTAATTTCATTGAGCGATTTCGAATTTGAAGTGTTTACGCAAAAACCGAATCAAAACAACCGGAAAGAAAGAGCTGTTGACATTTTAGTATAGGTAATCACATGATTTCGAGTGCATGACTTCCATGTGGCTGTCACCGTTTTTGTTCTTTTTTTTACCTCAGCGTAGTATGTTTTAAGTAGCAAGTTTAGTTTCTCTGGCTCATTTTGCTCGATTTTGTTGACAGTATTTTTCTCTTAGCACCACATTTTCAATAAATTTAGCTAGAAAGACGTACTTTTTCCTTTGTTCAGGTTTTTGGAATATTTTTTAACTGTTCTATTGTTGTTTTGCATGCAAAATCAAATCGCTAATTGCTGAAAACCACGGCCATTTTCTTAAATTTTGTTGTTAAAACAGCTCTAATCTCATTTGTTCTTGTTGGTTTCTTATATGTTTTCAGCCAGTCAGAAACCATTTGTAATTTGCAGTAGCGTTACAGGAGAACTGCACTCCTTTCTCAGCCAATCAGAATTGAGCAATTTTTTCGTGTATATTATTAGTCTCTGAAAGTGATCAAAACACTTCAACTTTACTTTTAAAAGAAGTTGAAAGATATAAAGTCGTGTCAAGTGAAAATACTGCTCTGTAGGTTTCAGTTGAAGGGCACAGCACAGGCTTTACCTCCAGCCTCGTAAGTTAAAAGCGCTACGTTCAATATAATAAATTTGATAGTATAAGAGCAAAGTACTGCATGCCACAGAATTTCGCCCATAGAGCTGAAAAGTTCGAACTACAAGTAAAATCAATAGTACCAAGTGAAAGTACTGCTGAAGAGGTTTCATTTGAATGGTAACACCATAGGAGTTCATCCACAGACTCAAAAGTTAGAACTACATACTAAATAAATAGTACCAAGTGAAAGTACTGCTGAAGAGGTTTCATTTGAATGGTCACATCATAGAATTTCGTCCATAGACTCAAAATTTAGAAATACGGACTAAATACATGTTAGTAAAATCCAACTAGTGGTTTGTTATCAATGCTGCGTTCTGATTGGTTGAGCTTCTAGTGGGCTATAACATATAGCCTAGTAGTAGCGAAAAGCACCGGCTTTGAAAACCAAAACAATGGCGGCTGAATCGCGTTTGCTAGGTAAAGTTGTTTTGTCGCGATATTTTTTACCAACTAGTTGGATTTTACTAAAACAATTATTCCTCTCGCCCTCATGGCCTCTGAGTCAATAGCCTATTCAGCCTTTGGCCTAATGGACTATTTACTCAGAGCTCACTCGGGCTCGAGGAATAATTAAGTACCATGCGAAAGTACATCTGAAGACGTTTTATTTACGAGGTCACAACACAGTTTTATTATCCAGTCCCGTTGAAAATACATTATCCTCATCTTTATTTTAAATACCTGAGTTACATTAGGTTCAGCGTGACAGACTGCAGGCACTGGCGAAGTCACCGAGTAACAAGCGCTCTGATTGGTCGCAACAGTAAGATTTCTCTCTTGCGTGACATTGTGGACTTCACACCAGCTACAGATATTGACAGCGTTACACTTCTCTTTAGAAGTCAAAGCTTGGCACAGGTCTGAAGGAAGGGTAAGACGGAACAAAGTTCCATGCGCTTCACCGTTAAATCCCCCAAAAATGAAGATCCTGTCTGCAACTTTGGCTGCTGTGGCAGACATAAGGGCTTCTGGTTTACTTCCCAGCAAACTATTGTCTACAGGGAACAAACAAAAACACAGCTTAAAAACCATGGTCCTAACCAAAATTGAAAATACCACAATGAAGGTAAACGCCCCACTTTTTTACATGTCTAATAAAAACAGTAGAACGTGAAACGTTTTCCTTTGGAAAAAGAGCTTTTAACATAAAACTTGTGATTTTTCAGTCGGTGACACAGACGGCTCGCAAGAAAAAATACGTGTGTTACAGAAAGTACCAGTTCTCCATATAGAACGAGAATGGAAAGTAGAAAAGCTCAAGTACAAGAAGTCTTAGGTCATGCAGCCGAGGATCAGAAACAAATCCGAACTTACTGTTGGTAAATAACCTACCCGAATTAGTTCACACGAATTTTTACAGTCGTGATTGATTTATACAGTTTATCATTTACTAGTGAAGAATAATTAGGGGAGGGGAGGGGGGGGGCCTTATCAACTTTCTTGCCCTGAAAGGGGGCGCTTATTAGAGGGAGGGGGCTTGTTTGAGAGGGGGGCTTAATAGAGGATTTACGGTATGTGCTAATGAGCACTGTTGGAAATGTAATGGTGAATTTTACAAATAGTCCCAAAATTTGCTCGTGTGGACCGAGTTGAACGAAGGTGAAGTTTCGATCAAGTTTTCACATAAATTCACATATTTTTCGTGACAGTACATTTTCTGACGTGAAGTATATATGAAATACTTCATTTTTGGACCACATGTGCCCAGAGCTGGCTTTTAGACTGAAGCGGTTCAATTAAATAAGATATTTTGTTTACCTGGAAGAAGATACCAGTAGTTGCACTTAATGTTGTACAACAACAGTTCAGATGAAAACAGCTGATCGGTTGTGTTACTTCGTCCGCCATAGACAATCATAACGTCATCCAGGATGGCCGCCGAGTGGAAGTATTTTGGTCGAGGCTGAGAAAATGAGAGGCAAAATGTCAGACAAAGCCTTGAACACCAAAAGGCTCTGGTGGCTCAGTGGGTAGAGCATCTAGAAGGTGCAGCGACGTGTATCGCTACTGTCTTTAAAAAAATCTGAAAAATTACCTTACTGATAGCCTTGCTGTTGCTTAAGTTTCACATTTTCTGTGCACTCTGCACTCATGGAAGTAATTAGTAATCTAGCTTAAGGAAGCCTTTTAATATAAGCTCCCAGCGTTTTTAGGCTTCCTCGTCACATTAACTTATACTTTATTAACACTTTTTGTAACGTTTTATTGTTTTGTTGTGCGAGTCACTCAAAAACAAACAAATAAATAAATAGATACTGCTGTTCCAGCTAAGTAAGCATGCTTTGTGATTGAATGGCATGGTTATCTTTGTTTCCGAGCGGTTTTTCAAACATAAGGATCTCAAAACATTTTAAGGCTTCGATTTCCTTGGGCTTCCTTGATTTAGTCCTCACCAAATTTGTGATTCGCCCCAAATGGTAAACACTGAAATAGTAAACTCCTCAGTTACTTAGCCAGATGACTTGGAAGAAAAAAAGAGGGGCCCCGAGCCCTCCTGGCGTGTGTTGGATAATCCTCATGGAGCAAGCAAAATAATCACAAGCAAACTCTCCCCACATAGGGCGTTGCCTCCAAGACTTCACCCTTGCTCCTCTTTGAGTATCTCGACAAGACTTAAACATCCAGGGGAGGCACTCAATGGAAGTTTGGGTGTGGGTGTGTCGCCGAGGCCTTCAAACCCTGAGCGTGTTTAAGACAAAAATCCGTTAATTCACTACCCCTCAGGAAAAATCGGAGAAGGGGTTTCTCCTATTTTTCCTAAGGGGAGAGGGGGTCTGTACACAGGCTAGGAAGTGGCTCCCGGGCTTAAACGTTACAACCACAAAGCATATCTTTATGTCTCTGGGAGTTAAGGCGCAACGAAAAAAAAGGCAAAAACTTACTTCATTACGAGGTAACGGCTGTAAAATACTCCATTTTCTGGAATTAAGGTCTAAAGAATATAAAGCATCTGAAGGCATCACGGAGTCGATCCTGAACCGATATCCGCCAAACACTAACATCACTGATTTGGTAGCATAATACACAGTTGTGTGTCCATACAGACCTGTAACATTGAAAGCAAAATAAAATTAAAAACTGCAAAACTGGTGTTATGAGGTTTGGTTACATAACGTACGATTTCTCCCAACTAGGTCGTAAAATTTTGCTGACAGAGATTGCAAGAGAAACTGCCCCTCAAAATTAAACACCTTCGCCCACCTTGGCTTTTGCTTGTTTGCGCGCCCGACCAAACCCGCCATGCTATGCAGGCTAATAGATGAAGGAGCATGGCCGAGCAGTTACAGCACTGGCCTCAGTTGTTCAAACATTGGACAGCGGTATCCACCGGATAAATCAGCTGGGTACTTCATGTATGGGGACATATATTGCACCGACTTTACCTATTTCACTTCACTTTCCAGCGGAGAATTATTAGGAAAACCAATTGCGTTATCCACTGGATAAATATTTGTCCTGTGGATAGCGTTTTCCACCTTTTGAACAATTGGACCATGTAATCCAGTGCTTATCCACTGATTATCCGGTGGATATCACTATCCAGTATTTAAACAACTAAGGCCTGAATCAAATACACAGCAATTCAAAGTCAAAGCAATCGACTGCTCCGATCCATCGAGCCACTAATCCTAGAAAAGGAATTGCAAGTAGACTGCAAGCAGTATCTCTTTTCTTCAGATTAAGAGAGAGGAGTGTCCGAGCGCGCGAGAGTAGAGCGACAAAGCCGCAAGAAGCGAGAAACGAGGGTGGCAGCCAGTCACGCGCGTAGTCATGTTCGTGTCTCGCGCATTTCGCTCGACAGACTAAGAAAAAAGACTGTTGTTAGTCTAAAGTTCAGGGTATGTTCCTGGGGGGAACTCCCATATGAAAGGGGTGGAGATGCTCGTCGGAAATTTTGAATTAAAGCCCTAAGGGAGACCAATCTGGGCGTGGCCCAACTTTTTTTTGCCCTCTACACGAGACCATTTTAAAACACAGACAAATAACAAATACAGCGACTTTTAATGATGGCAAACACATTATCATCGAATACTTTTACCCTTACCGCTACATATAATAGCGTTTTGCCCAGAACTCCCTAAGTGAGACCAAAATCGGAAATTTACACCCCTCAGCGAGACGACGAGCATTCCCGCCCCTTTTATAAGGGAGTCCCCTCCAGACGGTGTTTTACCCTTTGGATAGGGTCCAGTTGTCTGCACTTGACTCCATTGCTTGGTCAAGACATTGTACTTGTAAGTTTTATCGGTAAATCCCGACACTTTGTCATATCCACCGATCAAAACCATTTCATCTTCCGCCAGAGTGGCAGTGTGGCCTGCGACGTTTAGACCATGGCTGGTCATCTGGCAAAGAAAAAACAAAGTAAAACTAAGAAATCGTGTCTTGCAAACCCTTGCGCGAAACTGGGAGTGTCACTAAGTCAACTTTCGCGGGACAAAAACAAAAAAGAACATAGTAAGTTCGCATTCAAATTCAACGATCTGAAACCAGTCTTTGATCCATCGATTGAATCGTGGTTTTATTTCGATGTGACATGAATTCATAGGCAGATTTCAGGGAAAAAGCACAGCAAACTTTTAATACGGTGTGCAGGTTCTTCTCAAACAAGGGAGCGTTTGCCTATCGCAATCAAAGCACTTCATAATTTCCCTTCATCATTTAGTAACTTCTCCATGAAGAAATTTTGTTTACCTCCTTAGTCCATCGAAGCGTTGTCACATTAAACTGCCAAAGGGATTGATCAGCACCATTTTTAGTTTGTCCTCCATAAACCAACATAGAATCCTGTAAAACAAATGTACATTAACAGAGTTAGATAAAATCATACCAAGCTTAAAGTTGTTATACTATCATCCAGGATCCTGCATCACTGTGCACCAACTTCTACAGCAAACGGTTGATTTTATTATTCAGTGAAAATATTTCTTTATCTCTGTTGGGCTTAAATCTCGTGGATAATTCTTCAAAACGCGATAGCGCTGACCATATTTTTAAGTCAATCGTTCCACAAAAGAAAACTTATTGGACAAATGACGTCACTCGTCAAATAATCGCGTTCGTCAGAACGCACCCTTATCTGGTGTTCCTGTGGCAATACGGCAGAAATTTTCAAGCTATCACGGGCGACTGCAAATTAGCCGCCCCTATTAATTTAATCAGGGGCACCTCAGCCGGGAAACTGGATTCCTTTGGACTCGATTTCGTTTCCGTAATTTTTCTGAAGGTGACGAAGGCGGATCCGTAATCAATGATTACCTCTAGTTTTAAGCTACTGAGCGAATGACGTCATGCAATGGCAGTAATAACCCTTGAAAAAACTGCCTCGAGGATTTCGAATGCTTACCAAAGACGAAATTTACAATTACTGGCTAAAACAATAACAGTGTTGTTATAGGGACTCACTATTAGATTCTAAAACAAGGACGACCACGAGTAGGAGATTTTCCCAAAACTAAGTCGTGCTCACGAGAGAACCAGCGTCATTTGCCAAGAAAACGCTATAACCGTCGTCATTCTACTACGGGTTTTAGCTCCTGTAGTGGCGGAAACAAGTTAACAAATGTTAAAAGTTTTTTCTCTCTGCGATCGGAAGAGGGCTTGAACTTGTCCAATAAAGATAACAGTGCTTCTTTCTGGTGAAAAAAAGTTCAATGAAACTTTCCGAGTTGTCATCTTTTCGACGATGCGCGAAAAAAAAAATCCAATCGCGTACTCGTAGTCATTCTTGTCCGCAAATCAAAATAGGGAGTTTAAGATGCCACTACGGCGACGGCAAGGAGAGCGTCACAAAGCAATTGCTTAAGATTAGCAAAACAACAACTCTGCACGTGCATCACGCTTTTTTGTACATTTCTTTGACGTCAATGCACGACTACGACAAGAATTGCCTACTTTCACGTTTTATCGACAAGGTGAACATACGACGACGAATCTCTCTTGCTCTTTTTAAACTTGGATATTTTTCTTAAGAATTCAACTCCAGGAGAGTTTGCCTACACAAAACACAGTGATCGAGTTAAGATAATCGCGCTTAAGTTTCATAGATCGCGAAGTCCCTTTTTAAGCTACATTTTGGCCGCCGTCGCCGTCGTGGTATCTTAAACTCCCTAATGTCTGTATTAGCAGCGTGTCTTAAAGTGATGTTACACGAGACGATTCGCTACGACGATTTTTAGCGCAACACAGCATTGCAACATTGTTGCGACATTGTTTCGAATGGTTGCAGCATTGTTCCATCATTGCCACGCAATATTGCTCTGAAAATCGACTTTGCGAATCGTCTCGTGTAACATCACCTTTACAGCAAGGAGCCCAAAAGTGTGACCTCCTTTAATTAACTCACATTCTTTCATGCAGACATTAACCAATCAAAAGTCGAGGACAGCTTCCATGAAGCTGGCTTCTGATTGGATTAAATCTGCACGAAAGAATGTTAATAAATCAAAAGCGGTTACACTTTTAGGCTCTTTGCTGTAAATCACTATTTTTGGAGAATGTGAAGGTACAGCAAACAGCAGTCTTTTAGTTACTCACCCCATGAAACACAGCAGAATGAAGGTATCTGGCAGACGGGACATCACTTGGTAACTGATTAACTTCTATAACAGACCATGTATTAGAGGTGACATTAAAGCTCAGAATATCATCTAAAAGTCCATAAGAGGTCGAATATCCTGCAAACACCAACAAATATCCAGGGCCATGTACCATGGAGTGTCCCAACCGAGCCACGTGACTGACGGTGATATTAGGGCGTGGTAAATCGGCGAGTATTTTTTCCCAAAGACCTGTCCCTATTGTGAGGGTTTGGCTGCAGTCAGGGCCGATGAAGCCACTGGTACAAACACAGTGGCCAAGCGTCTACGAATTAAATTTAAGCATACGGTCAATAACCATCATACTGGTGGTCGGTGGATAAGCCTATTGGGTCTTTGTAGCTTGTGAGAGGCTTTCAGTTAGTAGGGAGGTCGCCAACAAAGACTAAGCGAAAATAAGTCGCGCGTGATCTGGGGAAAGGAGTGGCATTTCTCTCCGCAATCTTGTCAAGGTCACAAGAAATTCAATCTCTTTTAAAGGAAACACGCACAAAAGATGAAACAAACGCTGAAAATGGTATGAACATAATTAAATACAAAACTATTTAGTTACTATGATACATTTATTTCGTTCTAAAGTTGAAACACAAATAATTGGACACTTACAAGATTACAATTCCCTTGCCCTTGTGATACACTGCAATTCTTCGGACAAACCAGCTGGTCACAGTTAGCTCCTGTCCACCCCTCTAAACAAACACACCGCTCTCCATCTGATGTCACAATGCACTTTCGGTTATCTCCACAGAGACCAGGACATTTCGTGACCTCAAACTTAGCGCTGAACTTCTGGGACAAAGCGCCTGTGCTTAAATCAGCTGTCATCACCACAACCATGTTCCCTAACAACGCTGTTACAGGCTTCAGTTTAGTCGCGTTCCAGCCACAGAAGGAACCAAGCCTACGAAATGACTGGAATGATTCTACCGGAGACGGGCCCAACGAAAATGGAGGTAAACCATCATACACATCTACATGATCGGTAAGGCAGTTTATCCGGATTTCCTTAAATGTGAGACTGATACGCCCCCTGTTACCCACCGGGGGTGGGGACGGGCCGTAAATGACACCATGACTGGCGTTACTCAGTGATGATATTACCCAGAGGCAACTGGCCTTACTCCTGACCGAGACTCCGCTCCCCTTTTCAGTTGAGATATAACCTTGAGTAATATTCGTAAGGATGCTTCGAGTTTTGCATTCATGGAAGCAGATTCCACCATTCCTAAGGGTAAAACGTTTATATAGATTTGAGCAAATACGACAAACCAAAGACATTGGGCTCACAAAAGGCTGAAAAAGTAAAAAGCAAATTTGAACTCCTTTTTCTCTAACCAAGTTACAGTGCGGACATTTTAACAGGGGCACTTAGAAGAAGATTGCCCAATCACAACATTTTCTGTAAACAAAAGATTCTCAAGTTTTTTTGCAAACGGGCCAATGAAATTCAAGGTTCAACTACGCAACTGTTCACAACTTCAAAACCGTTTGAGCTTATCTGACCTCCCAAGAAACAACCCTCAAATTTATGAACGTCATTGGTACGTTTGCCAAAAAAAAAAATTGAAAATCTTTAAATTCAGAAAACGTTGTGATTGGACAATCTTCTTTCAAGTCCCCGGTTTGAGTGTCTGCACTGAAACACCCACCTAATACAGGATAATAAGTAATGATAACAGGACTGAGTGGAGTCCAATTCGGTCTGTAATCATACGAGTGATTAACAAAATCGGACGACCGCGTAGCGGGAGTCCGATTTGTTTAATCACGAGTATGATTACAGACCGAATTGGACGACACGAAGTTCTGTTACCAATTAATCATAACTTTAACAAAATTTGTGATGTAATAGGCTATTTTTTAAATCAAAACACAAGAAATTCGAAATTTTGTTTTACTAGCAGTGAGAGAAAAAGCCATATAAGCGCGCGTGATGGCGCGTACTGTCCAATTACTTAGGCATGACGCGTACTGTCCTATTAAACTGTCCTATTGGCCGTTTTTATGCTAGAGACGTTAAAGTCGTCTAGACGCCTTTAACGTCTGAGACGTTAAAGTCGTCTAGTGCAAAAACGGGACGCACAAAAGTAGACGACCTTATTTTAAAAAGTAGATTTTTCTGAAAAAAGGACTAGGCTCTACTCTCGGAAGACACTGGACACGAGTTAAAGCGGCGCCAAAAATGAACTTTAAGCCCGCGAAATGCGAACAAATTTTTCTCCTAGCTTAACAACTGATGCATCGATTTCCTTTGCTTTTCCTTTCTTAGAACTGGTTGTTGTCTTCGCTTGTAAACGAGCATCTAACTGTTTCTTAATGGCTTCAAAAATATGAACATTAGCTGACTTTTTGAGTGCAAGAGTCTCCAAAGTTAATGTAAAATCAGTTCGGTCGTCTGCGAGAACAGATGCAAACTCCCTAAGTTCATCGTCACTCCACTTTCTATCACGAGACTCCTTCATGCTCTTCTTGGCCGCCATGTTGTTTTGCACTCGTCCCAGTCGTCTCTGGACGAGTCGAGCATAAATGCGTCCTAGTTTACGACGTCCCGTCTTTATACCAGACGACTTTAACGTCTGAGACGTTAAAGTCGTCTGTTAAGTGCGTCGTTCGGACGCACTTAACAGAAGACGTTAAAGTCGTCAGACGTTAAAGTCGTCTGCCTTATTTACCGTTTTTATACTAGACGTTAAAGTCGTCTTAAGACGACTTTAACGTCTCTAGCATAAAAACGGCCATTAAGGCTGAAATCAGGGCAGTTGATAGCCAATCAGATTTGACAATTTTGTTATAGTTATGATTAACAGCATAATAGAAAAACTTCTCGGCAGGTTATTTAACAATTATTCCTCACGCCCGAATGGGCTCTGAGTTAAGAGCCCATGAGGCTGAAGGCTGAATGGGCTATTGACTCAGAGGCCATGACGGCGAGAGGAATAATTGTTTTAGTAAAATCCAACTAGTTGGTAAAAAAATTACGAGACAAAACAACTTTAGCTAGTTAAAGCTAGACTTAAATCCTTTTTTGTCGCCAAAAAACCGGAGCTTTTCGCTACTAGTGGGCTATAACATATAGCCTAGTAGTAGACCACTAGTTGGATTTTACTAAAAATTGAATAGTTATACATAGTTTCACCCATAGACCCTAAAGTAAGAATCGCCTTCATGCACAGCATAATAAACAGTACCACAGGAAAGTACTGTTCAGTAGCCCTTGTTTCTAAAGTGGCAAATGGCTACAATCTATTAATTACTATACAAGTGAGAGGATAATATCATAGAAACTGACTGATACATTCTACTTACTCAGGATTTCCCAAGAGGCCTGGCATGCACACGCTACAGTTGTGTCCCAAAGTGAATTCTGTACAGAAACACTTTCCTGTCTCCATATCACATACATTCTGCTTGGGATCGCCATGACCATTACAATGACATGATTTACACCCCAAAGAAGTTGTTGCATTACCGTATGAGCCGGGGATACAAAATTCACAGTGGTCACCCTGAGTATTCTCTGCAATAAACCAAAGAGAAGCACATCAAACATGCAAATCTTTGCACAGGTCATTTTGTTGTTGATGCGGCTAAATATGATTTAGCCAAAGTTAAACTCGAGCGAGTTGGCCGGCAGTCACCACCGCGGTCAAACGTCTAAATCGTTACTTTTGTTTTTTATTGCTGGGATTTCATTTACCAGTTAGAGAAAAATGGGCAAAGATGTATAAATCAGTTAGTCAACATAACTATCTTTCCATTTTTCTCAAAATTTTGAGCTTTTTTCGCTGAAAACGCTTTGCGCTAAAAGAGAATCATGTTTGAAAATGGCGCCGATAATAACGTCAGCATCGGTTTTCAATCACTTAGAACTTTTTTTAGTAAACTTTTAAAAAGTTTAGTAAACTAACAGGATGTTGGTAATGCCCTAAACTTTCGATAGTGAAAGTAGCAACCTTAACTTTGAAGTATTTCGCTTAACTTTTGCAAATTTCACTCGTTTGACCGCTGTGAACCGGCAGTCTTTGCCCACTCAAGTACGTGACCTACGGGGCGGCCCTCGGGGAATTGCAGGGCTCCTTGTGTGCTCTTTTGCTAAGGTTGCGTTGCGTTGTAGCTTTGCTTGCTGATCGTGGCGGATCAATTTTTGCCTTCTTGCGAATCATTGTGGATTCTTGCTCCCTCTCCTCCCTCCCTCCCTGGTGGTTTCGTAAGTGTTCTCTTGGGTAAGTATTCAATCTGAATTTATTCAGTGTGACGGTGCCGGTTAGTGGCCGCTTTTGGGTGGTTCCCGCTTCCAGGGTTGCCATGGATACCTCCTCTCTGCCAATTGCATTTGCACCCCCCCCCCCCTCCACTAACCTTTAAGGCAACTGCTCCCAAGCTCATCATTAGTGATGAGTTTAATTGTTGTTGTTTACATTTTACCCTGCGACCAGAGCCATCTTTTGTCTTCTTCGCAGAAGAGGAAAGAAAAGAGAAAAGAAGACTAAACCTCGTCAAGCCTTTGAGGCCGCAGCAACCCAAAATTCTGGACTAGTCAATCTTGTTTTCTCTCGTCAAACTGGGTTTTGTGTGCGAGCATTCGTTTATCGATAAAACAAGGTTCATAACAGAGCCTGCTGTACCAAGCGCACGGATATTAGGCCTGGGTTCAAAGCTGTATTCTAGCAACATGTCGCACAAGCTCAACAAAGATCTTACATGATGCTCGATTATGCCAAAATCCAGTCAGCGAAAGCAAGGCTTTCCTAGCAGGATGTTTACATTTTTGCTCGTATAGGAGTTTACCCAAGGAAAGGCGTCACCGTGTAAAAAGATTAAGTCAAAAGTTGAAAAAGCTGGTTAACTTTGGGTAATTTTCAGCTCTTTGCCTGGAACATCAAAGGAAATAGTACCAACCATTGAAAAGTGCATAAATGCTGGGTGGCATAAACGTTGATGAGCTCATACATTCTTCGAGAAATTTTATGTTTTTAAGAGCGAATTTTTCTGGTGGCCATTGTATATGCTTAACTGTAATAAGTCGAATAAATTTAGGATTCTGGGAAACTGCCCACTTACCCCTCCCCTAAGATAACATTAACACTTGTCACTTAGAGCAAAATGTTGGCTTAGGGGAGGGGTAGGTGGGCAGTTTCTCAGAAACCTATATTGATCCAATAAGCCTTTGTGATCAACATCAATTCTCTCCTAATAATATCAGTAAATAATAAAAAAAAAAGGTTAGGAGAATTAGCAAAATGATCACCTAATTGAAAATGGTTTGATCTTTTATTAAATTCTGTCAAGGAAATGACTGTATGGAGGCTAGTCAGGAGAATCTGTATGTGGATATTGGGACTTCAAGGTACTGTACCTTGACACTTGTCACAAATGCCGATGCCCTGTGAACAGTCACTATGTCCGTTACAGCCGCAATCAGTTGAACAATTTTCACCCAGCCAGCCGAGATGACATTTACACTTGTAGTCTACACCACAATCTCCATGTTCACCACAGTCGTGAAAGCAGCTGAATAATATAAAATACACAAGCTACCGGTAAGTTCATTTTCAGTTTGAAAATTCCTACCTTAATAACTTAAGAGACTACTTGAAGCTATCAAAATAATCTGCAGATCAGAAGCTAGGGTGGTCATAAAAAAACTGAAACAAGAGTGATAGCATGAATATTTCCTAAGCCCACAGTTCGGTCTAGGCAGAGCAAAGTGCTGATGACAATTTCTTACGTTTTATTGCAAGCTGTGGTACCATCCCCAGTGAAACCTCTCTTACAGATGCATTGAAAGGAACCAGGCGAGTTGTTGCAAGTGGCATTTTTATGACATTGAGCAATGCCCAGTTTGCACTCATCTACATCTGGACACTCAGAATATGACCATATGGTGCTGAAATAAATATGATGGCTAAATAAATATAACTCTCCAAGCTACAATAACTACATGCAATTGTCCAAACTGATCTCCATTCATTTTCTTAAAGAACTACCGTAAATCCTCTATCAAGCCCCCCTCCACCCCGCCCAGGTGGGGAGGCTTATTTATCTCAAGCTCATTTGAGGGAGGCTTAATAGAGACAAGGGGGCGGGGGAGGGGCTTATTTGAGAGGGGGGGCTTATTTAATTTAGAAAAGATGATGGTATTAGTTCTCCATAAAGAGCTAGAATATAAACTGGAAAAGCTCAAGTACAAGAAGGTTGAAGGTCATGCAGCCAAGGATCAGAATCAAATCCGAACTTCCAGTTGGTAAATACACCATCCCGGAACAGTCCACACGAAGTTTTACAGTCGTGATTGATTAATACAGTCTATCATTTAATTAGTAAAGAATAACTAGGGGAGGGGATAGGGGGCTTAATGAGAAGGGGGGTTTATTTGAGAGGGGGGAGAAGGGTTCATACCTTCCATTTGTTGGAAAAATATTTGGGCACTGCCCGTTGTATGGGGCAACAAAGTCACCTGAAAAACATCTGAATAAAAAAATACATTATAAGAAATGAATGGATCAATCAATTGATCAATCAATCAAACCATGACAGAATACGGAGACATAGACCACTGTTTTTTTCAGCTTAAAAGCTTTCATATTTTTCTCCAGAAAATTTTCAAATTAAATACTACCCCTTTAGGATTACATATTTGTCTTCCAGGAAACAATTTGATAGATATGTAAACAATGACTTGCACACACGTTAAATACACCACTTAATGAGTTATCCTATTACTTCAAAATAATATTAATTTACACTGAAAATAGGGGTTAAAAATGTTGAAGAATAAAGATGTTAAAGCTGATGATTAACTAAAGAGTAGAAAGGGGACATAGATCTGTACGGGTTGTTACTGGCAGTTCAGGTGTGAATGGGTTAAATTAACTGAGTGCAAAGGTACTATCTTTGCCCTGCAAACAGTTCAACACTGCAGGACGCTGTCACATGACCAGGTAGAAATAGCAGTTCCATGTGAAACTGTCTATGAGAATAGTACAATTGAATCTCCAATACCTTTGGCCTAAGTGGCTGCTTAATAGAGGTTGGCTGCTCAATTGACGTTCATCATAAATTAGCATAATCTTAAGCAAAACATCCCTTCATTTTGAAAGAAACACGCCATAGGAGACGAATCAGTCATCACCTTCTATCCTGGACTGTATTTTCCGGCCGCTTAATGAAGGTTCAACTGTACTTGCATTCCACATAATTATGTTGATACTTTAAGACAAAAAATGATTAGTTTCACAAATTAAAGTGCTATACCTTCCAATGCGTGGATCGTTATCTTTTCCGCACCAACCACACCTGTCACCTCTTAGGCAACTTTGACAATTTGTGTGCTGACTGCAGTTGGAACATTGACCTCCATGGTAACTAAAAACGAAAACATTGTGCTATAAACAATGGTAATAGGACTGATTGGAGTCCAATTTGGTCTGTAATAGTTTGTGAGCGCATGATTACAGACCAAATTGAATGACACGAAGTTCTGTTACCAATTAACCATAAGTTAACTATAACAAAATGTGTGATATTTTGAACTTTTTTAAATTAAAACACAAGAAATTCTGAGAGTTTTTTTGTTAGCAGTGAAAAAAGCCATTTAAGTGGGCACATGCGATGGCGCGTACTGTCCATTATTACTTAGACATGACACATACTGTCCTACTACACTCGTCTATTAGTGCTGAAATCAGGACAGTTGATAGCCATTCAGATTTGAGAATTTTGTTATACCGATAGTTATGATTAATATAAAAAAATGACCAAAAAAGATGCTTAAAGAAAGATAGTAGATGTACCTAGAATAAACTGTCACAAAGACAATATATATTTCACTCAGAGATAAAAATGTTAGACCAGCATTACCTGGATGAAAGGAAGAGTTTTATGCAATTTCTAGCTTGATGGGAGAGTGTGTTGATTTAAGGAGTGTTTGCAGGATTTAAAGTTTAAATTTTGAAGTATATTGCTTTTAGTATCAGTATATAAATGGAAGCTCTGCTTTTAGCCCTGGGTAAATCTATATATTATGTTAGAACAGGAGTTACAAAAAGGCCTTATTCTATACACCCCTTATTTACATTTTATTATCAATTATTGACTCTAAAAGTAGGGAAACAGTACCAGGGGGTAGGGTACTTCCATATGACAAGGACAAAAATATTAACGTAAAAAAATAGAATCAAAGGCACATTTGAAGATGAAGGGGGTGGGTGGGGGGGGGGGGGGCATTGTTCCACCGTAATTATTATTATAGTCAGAACTATTTACGAGTCTTTAAACCACGAGCACAAAGAAGGACACTACTAATGTGTATACCTTGTACTTTAAGCCATTAACCAAAAAAAGAGTGCTTCACATCGAGTTTTACACTAAAACTGTGGAAAGATCTGACCATAAAATGGAATGCTCTGACTTGGAACGATCTGACTATGGAACAAAGTGACTACAAGACAAGAAGGTATTATGAAAGGGGTACCTTTTCTGTCAAAAATAATACATAACCCTTTAAGCCCCAATATCCATATACAAATTCTCCAAACTGATCTCTATATATTTCCTTAAAGAATGTGTTGAGAAGTTGATAAAAGATCAAAGCATTTTCTCTTAGATGATCATTTTATTAACTCTCATAACCTAATCTCTTGACAATCTATGGATATTGTTAGGAGAAAATTGATGTTGGTCACCATTGGGACTTAAAGGGATAAAAGGGTAAGGGGTCAGATCTTAGAGCGGAGCCTCCTCACATATATCTTTGTCAAGTGCCCCCAGGAACTGAAGTGAGTTCAGCCTTTTCTACAGCAATAGGATTAATGTTAATAGGATAATAATTAATGTCACCTGTCAATCCAGTGGGAGCACTGTCCATAGGGATAAAGAGATGTGTATGTTCCAAATACAAAACAGCTTTGGGTCTTGTCGCACCAGGTACATCCAACTCTGTCACTAAGACAACTTTCACATGTTTTGCGGCTGTAACATGTATGTATAGTAAAGCATTAAGATATTATAATTATAACTTTGATATTTTTTGAATAATCGATGTTAAGATTTTATATTTTTAAATTTTTTTTTACTTGTAAACATATTTTACTTTTTTCGTAATAATTAATTAATTAGTTAGATTAATGCATGAGGGCTCCACTGAAAACCGCCTTGGCGAGTTGGGCTCCCTCTATAAATATTATTATTATTATTATTATTATTATTATTATAGTAAAATCCAACTAGTGGTCTATTATCAATGTTGCGTTCTGATTGGTTGACCTACTACTAGGCTATATGTTATAGCCCACTAGTAGTGAAAAGCGCGGGCTTTCTGGTGGCGAAAAAGGATTAAAGTCTAGCTATAACTAGCTAAAAGTTTTTTATTCTCGAAATTTTAGACAAACTAGTTCCAAGGATTTTACTTATGGCCTCTGAGTCAATAGCCCATTCGGCCAAAGCTATTGACTCAGAGCCTATTCGGGCTTAAGGAATAATTGTTAAATATCTGTCATGCAAGTCTGCAGGTTAAAGGGTTAAGGATAACAAGTTAACTATTTTTAAAACCCCAATATCCACATTCAAATTCTCTGGACTTATCTCCCAACAATTCCCTAAATTAGTTGAGAGAATTCAATAAAAGATCAAAGCGTTTTCCCTTTGGTTAAAAAATCAACTTGTCCCCATTTGCATTTGGATTGCAAGCGGAGAATAGAACACTAACAGAGTATGTAACTGAAGGGAATGTTAGGGGTGATAGGAAGGAGAAAAAATGCTTTCCTGCAACCACGTTTCTTGTTAATTCAAAAAGTACAGACAACAAATTGTTGTTGCTTGAAATACCTAAAATTCGTAACTGTTCATCAGCAGGATCATGCCTAAATTACATAATAAAAAGAGCATGTGCATATTTAAATAACCCGCATGCACACAACCTATACTAACTGAAAGGGTGATAAAAGGATAAAATTAATAAAGGATGTGGCGCCATTCAGCCACTGATTGCCAGTCTCATCTCCCGCAGTGTAGTTTGATACTTGTCGATGATAACCCCACGGCGCTTAAAGAATTTTTGTTAATATTAGGGAGTTTAAGATACCACGACAGTGATGGCCACAAAGAGGTCGCTTGAGAAGTGAATTCACGTTTTATCAATCTCTATCATGATAATTCTAACTCGCTTACTTTGTCAAACTCCTCTGTAGCTGAATTCTCAAGAACCAATATCCACATTCAGAAAGAGAAAGAAAATTTTTTCATCTCATCCTCCACAAAACGTGAAATTAGGAAGTTTTACGTCCTAGTCATGCAGTGACAGCAAAGAAATGTACAAAAAGCGTATTGCACGTGCAAAGTTGTTGTTTTGCCTTAATTCAACGGATTGCTTTTTTGACATTACCCACAGCCGTTGCCATCCTCATTGCTTAAACATCCTATTAATAGGAGACTGAGAGACAACTTGTTGCAAGTCAGTAATCTATCCTTAGAAAGCAAAACTGTATTAAAGAAGTTCATTACCTTAGGCAAGGACTGCTACAGTCTTCATGAACAGTTGTCAACTTTTGCCCCCGTTGATAACAACCAAGTGTCAGACCTTTACTGGCACCCCAAACACAATTGCTACCCTGGAAATTTAACAAAAAAACAAGCTTTTATAACATGTATTTTCGGGAACTTCTGACAAGGTTAAGTCCGGTTTTTTTTGGACAAAATGTTCTTAAATGAAATGTGTGTTCCATTTGTTTAAACCCTTTGATAGTCCTTGATACTAGTACTACACTTGAACCTCTCCACAATGGCCGCTGTAGAGAGGTTTAAACAAGAGTCAATGTACGGACTGTCTGCTGGGACAAAACAGTGGCTGTTGTAGAGAGGTGGCCATTAGTGGAAGTTTGATTGTAGTTTCACAAAGCTGTTTTTCAGTGAAAGGAACTGATTTGTGTCCATTGTAAATGTGATTCCAGAATGAAATTAACCAGTCCTGAGTTTTCCTTTCCTTTTGCCCAAACTGTGAACCAAATGGTCCAAAAAGCCTTAGGTGTGACAATAAAACTTGGTATTGTAACAAGTACCTGATTACACGATGAACAGTCCACATAGTCTGAACACACTGTACATTCTGTTTGATTTAGAGTGAGATGCTTTCCACTACTGTCAAAACAAGAGCCAGCATTGCGTGACATACAGGCTGTCACACACCATCCACAATTTGCATTTGTCATGCATGCAAGGCAACTCTTGTGCCCTGAGCAGTCTGAACTACTGTAAGGCTGGAGGAATTGTGCTGATAAAGTCTATAAGAAATAACTGATGGTGAGAAACCAAACTTACTGAGTTAACTAGCAAGCTTGTCCTTTGGGCAAGCAGCTTTCACAATGTTGCTTGCCCAGGGCCACGTCTAGCTCATTTTAGTTTAGGTTTCTGGGAAACTGCCCACCTACCCCTCCCCTAAGCTAACATTAACACATACTTCTCACTTAGGGCAAAATGTTGGCTTAGGGGAGGGGAAGGTGGGCAGTTTCTCAGAAACCTAACTTGTTAGAGGATGATTTGCCTGTACCCTTCCTTGCCCGTTAGGCAAATGAGCATTAAAAGTTACTTGCCCAGCAAGAAAATCTACTTATCCTGGACTACTGAAGGGAACTTTTTTTCCCGAGCTGTTTATGCTTTGATTGTAAGGGAAGTGTTTCAAGTGGTAAGAAAGTTAGGTTATACACAAAAATACTTGGGATTTTTTGCATGTAACTCTGTCAGTTTTCAAAATGGGGTACCTGTGCATAGATGTATCCTTTTCGAACTCACTGCTTAAACGCTTAAACTGAAAGCTAAATGGAATTTAGAAACAAAAATATGCATTGCTCCATAAGGATGAAAACAACCAAAGTTGTCATCAAAGGGTAAACAGACATATGCTCACCTCATGTGAACTAATACCACTACCCAAACTTGTTCGGTTCCAACTGAGTGTGAAATGAGAATTGCCACCATCTTGGGATGAAGTTTTGTTTATAATGACCTTGATAAAGTAGCGTTTGTCTTCAGCTTGTGATGGAAAGAGTCTCTGGTTGCTGCTACGCTGAAGGTGTTCATGGAGGCAGTCTCCCCCAAAGGGGTCTTTACAACTGCCTACCAACTCCTGATAGAAAAAGAAAAATTACACATTTCTTAATGTTTTGGATGCAGTTAAACGCAATTTACATGAGTTAACAACAAGTCTTATCTTGCTGGCCAGCAATGTTGCAAGATGTACATGCCCCTAGGATCCCATGTGCTCTTGGAGTTGTGTGAGTTGTACCATGTTTGAGTGAGATTAAGTGCTCTGGCCTTTTATTAGTATTCAGCCTTGGCATTGTACGGACTCAGTTTATAGCCATTCGCCCCTCCCTTCCCTAGTCATTCCAAAGACTTGCTCAGTGTGACAGGTGCCTGTTTTCTTCCCTAGCGTGTGGGGGCTCTTGGCTGGGATGCCAGGATTTGCCAGCCATGGGAGTGGTCTCCTTCTCCTTAAATACAAAGTTCCCTGGGGAGCATGCTATTTGTTATGCCCGTAAGTAGCACAGCAATAATATATGGCTGTACAAAATTCTATTGAGAACCCTTGTACATTCATGATTTGAGTCACTGAGCCCTACATGTATGGTACTATAAAATTGTCATACACTTACCTGGTTAGCTTCTGTGTCATCTGTACTAAGCCACACTTCAACTTTACCAGATGCAAAATTAGAGATTGAAAAAATCACTCCATAATCTCTCCAAGGAGATGATAGGTATTTATAGGGGTATATATATCCAATAAGCTGAACTGTGGAAGGACGCAACACCCAGACTTCTGTCTTCAAAGCAATCATAACGTTATCAGGAAAAGAACTGAGTGGATACATTTGATTTTCCACAACTGTAATCCCTGGAGGGTGGTCACTGCTCTGGCACTGGTTAAATGATGTCAGAAATAGTCCAGAGTCACCCCACCAGCCCCTCAAAGATTCTCTGTTGTTATTGTTTACTGTTTGACAGGCACCCGTGGGGGACCCGGTTGGGTAGCAGCTACTATCCTGCACACACCAGCCACAGGTTGTACTTCCAAATGATAAACAAGTACCACACTGCTTGAATACAGCACAAAGGCCTGGACAAGACCCTGTTTTGAGACTCACACCACAACTACCTGACTGAGCCCGACTGAAACACTTAGAATCTGTACTACACCATCCACAATCAGGGTCATCTTTACAACTCTTTTCCACATTGTTGTAACTTGCACACTGACCTCCAGTAGAATTTTTGTCAGCGATTATGGCGGTCGGCAGCTTATATCCCAAGACATCACCCAGTGGCTGTCCACTAAACCCTCCCACAACCAACAGGACGCTTCCATTTCGCGGCACAACTTGGTGGGAAAATCTGCCACGCAGTTGAGTGGATGATGAAGATGGAGAAAGAGCTTGAAATATATCTGAAGAAATCCACTTCTGGCATTTTAAGTGGTAAAAGAAAAGGCTGTTATTATAGCACGTTTGATGTATATTTCCACCTAAAGTTTGGAAAAACAAACAATGTTCAGCTATCAACTACAGTAAACTTCCAATATAAGCCCCCCCATTCATAGGCCTAGCCAGTGCCGGATCCCGACCTTGAGATGGGGGGGGGGGGGGGGGGCAGCACCCCGGGCTCCTCCCTTGGATGTGTCACTGCTATCTACCTGTAAACAAAAAAAATACATCCCCTGAATATAAGCCTCCCCCCCCCTTGTACTTGTATTAAAATGAATTTGACTTTTTATGACATTTTGAAGTTTAAAAAAGTGATGAAATTCAAAAAGTATTTTGATTAGCACTGCTATGTAGCTTGTTTAGAAGGCCTCAAAAAACCCTCTAAAATTAACATAAAATCCACTACTCTTATGTGGCTATTCAGGGATAATAGAAAAAAATTCAAATTGAGAATAACAAGGTGAAGAATCCCAGCTGCTAGCAGGCGAACAAGTTGACGTTTTACAAGCATAACTGAGGATTTGAACTCAGGACTATGAGAAAAAATTCAGCTAATGGTCAGGTCAGCACTTTAACTTGGGGTCTGTCGATCAGGGTTTGTAGTTCAAAGACTTTTCAAGAACTTTCAAGGGCACATTTCCCATTTTTCAAGGACTCCATTTAGTTCAAAAAAGAGCCTTGAGTCTGTCATTTTTAGTTCTTCCACAACGTGAGCAATTTTATCCTGAAGGTCTTTCTCAGTTTGCTCCTTTTCATTTACAGTTCTCTTTAAATTAGAAAGTTAGCACCAAAATTCAAGGACTTTCCAGCACTGACTGCAATTTTCAAGGACTTTCAAGGACTCAGGATTGTCAGAAAGTTTTGAAGTAGATGGCTGAGTTGTCAAAGTACACGGCCAGTCCAGGGATATTTTATTCACAAAAACGCCCCCCGTAAAGAAATGCCAAGAAGAGTAGCCAGCCGATACTAACCAAGTAGGCGGCAATTTTCGCCGGCAGCTGGCTACTTTTGACAACCCTGAGGATTTTCATGGCATGTGCAAGCCATGTGTGGACAACAAGTCCAGCAATCTGACTACTTGGCTGGCTACCCCCACATGCTAGGCTACAGTGGTCTCCCCCATGGCTAGTCTTCTACGCAGCCATTTTTATCTCACCAGAGGAGTATTGAGTGACAAGACAATAACAGCTGCATAGGTGACTTCCTCTAAGCAAGAAAATTCTCTCACCATATATGATCATATAGTCTCCAACCAACACTGCAGAGTGAAATGCATGGCCTTGTGGAACACTGTCACTATCTGGGGTAACAGCCGCCAATTCAGACCACACTTGAAGATCAACATGAAATGCAAGGAGTTTGTTTGAGCGATCACTGACTCTGGCTCCTTTAGGAACAAATCCTCCAAAGACGATAATAGATCTCATGTCTGCATAATAAACTGTTGAGTGGCCAATCATGCGCAGATGATCTTCATTTCCTGATTTGTATGAGATCTTTTCCCAACCAGTTTGACTAGACAGTGAATATGAGTACATGGCCGAGGAGAAATGGTCACTAGTTGTGTGGCCTGTTGGTTTGAAAACATGAACTGGGTTTGTTGTTTCACCAAACACATGAGTCATTGTTCTGAGTACCCCCCAAAAATCCCCACTTAATGAAGCCACCCATAAAAATAGTTGACGTAGTCCCTGGTGCAGTGGTCTATCTTTCATGGGGGAAGGAACTGTTGCCGGCTGGTATAGTGCTGATGCAGTGACCGTGCCAAGAACTGGCAAATATAAGTAAAGAAATAAATAAATAAATTTTCCTACCCCAAAAAATCCAGGAATCGAAACTTTCAAACCCCAAAAAAATGTACATTTTGAATGTGCCTGTTAGCTCATTACAGAATACATGGATAAATAAATGATTACTGATTGATTGATTGCAGCTCCTTCACGACTAGGAATTGAACATGATCATGGTACCCAACCAACTAAAGGCTGGCTTTCACTAGCGACGGAGTCGGAGTCTGAGTCCTAACAGCGCTTAGGACTTGGTGAAAATAAAAAATCTGAGTCATAAGCAGGGTCATAAGTGAGACGGAATCAGAGTTAAAAGAACAAGAACATTTCCATTTCTTCCAACTCCGCTTGCGACACCGTCACTTATGACTTTGTGAAAATCAGATTGTTGGAGTCGGAAGCTGAAATGGAAGGATAAACCAATCAGAATGCACGTTGCCATGCTTTGTGATTCGTTTAGTTCTTCTGCTTCTGTGCGCAACTCCAACAACCTAGTTTTCACTTGATCCTAAACTACGAAGTCGTAAGCGGAATCAGAGTGCTGTTTTCACTAGATCGTAAGGTTCTATGCTTATGATTCCAACTCCATTGCTAGTGAAAACCAGCCTTAAGCCAATAAGTCTGCAGGTCATTAATAATGATCATAGTAATAAGAGTGGAATGGTTATGTTATGAATCCTGTTAGACACCTTTGTTGTGGACTTGATGGTGCACAACTATCAAAAGCATTCCTATTGCTTTGATCTTAATGACAAATAAAAAACACCACATTAATTTGTTCCATCACCACTTGAGCACCATCAGGGAGCAGCTTGCAGCATCACTCTGTTTGCCACAATTTTTTAACCAGTCTCCTCCACGAACTATAAATTATTATGATGCACAAGAGAATAAGATATCTGATTGGTGTCACCCTCACTTATTCAACACAGCCAATTTATCTTCTTTTTTCTTTTCTTTTTCTTTCTTTTTTTTGCCATATAGTGTCACCAGTGCCAGAATATTATGAATATAGCTTACCACCAAAAATGTATAATACATCGTCTATCAGAGTGGCTGTATGTTCAGCAACAGGAGGCGGTTTAAATGAATCATTCACTGCCAACTCTGTCCATTTACTAACAGATATGTTGTAAAGCCACAGTTCGTTGGTAACACTTCTGTCTTGTAATTCTCCACCAAAAAGCACCATGCTGTCATGATACAGGCTTGCAGAGTGAGAAAAACGACCCGCCTACCACAAAAATGCATACATGTCAGGCCTCAAACTGTCAATAATGCTATCTGAGATGATAGTATTTTTTAAAAGTTATGCAAATAGGTGTATAGGGAGTTTTTCCAAGGGGAGAAGGAGATAGATATGAAAATCCTTTGCTCTTGAAAAACATATCAGGCTGCCCCCCCCCCGCCCCCCCTCACCCAGCCCATATGGATTCACAAAAGGAAGGCTTTTTTGCCTCCTCTCCAGATGAGAAAGAGTCCCAATAAAAAAAATCATGAACAGCACTTCCCAGATAAAAGTCTATAATAATGTTATTCTCCTTTAAACACCTTTGTTCAGCTGCTTATTTGAAAATTAATGAAACCCCTGACAGTTACAAAAGTAGCATTTTTTGTGCTTTGAAATTTTGAAGTATTTTTGAAGAGTTTCAACTCCAGTCTTAATATATCTATATATATATATTATTGTTATAACTGTAAATTATGGTTATGTAGACACTGGAAGTGATTCTTTGATATCATCGACAAAGCCAGCAGCTGGCTTTGTCAATGATGATTGAAAGAAAGCAAATTCACTTTTTAAAGATCCTTAATATTTGGACTCACTGGTTTAGGAGACTCAGGATGGACCTCACTCCAAAGACTTGTTGTAAAATTGAACTGCAGCAAGTCAGCATACACCTCATTCAGAGAATAGCCTAATAAAGATAAAATAACATAATGTTCCCTTATAATAAACTCATCACTCATTGGTGACCTTGGCCCGACTCTGAAAGATTGTTTAGCACTAATCCAGAATTAACGTTTTGTTACAGTTTTTGTATTTACCCTCCTATGCACTGCTTACAGTCACATTTTGTGTTATCATTACTGTATCTCAGAGTAAAGGCACAACAGTATTTTGTAAGCTTGAGTTACATGTTCTTAGACAAGAAAACTGTGCTTAAAATTTGGCTGAAATCTTGGGTTAAACTTGAGGAACTGGGCCCTTACTAAGAAACCAGGGGGGGGGGGGGCACTCAAGGAAAGTTTCAGTAGAGGTGTTCTGCCAAAGTTTTCAAGCAATGACCTTGTTTAAGACAAGAGACCTGAATCCTTTACATGCACAAGTAGACTGCTTATTGCCACAATACATTCCAGATGCTAAATGGTGAAAACCCTGTTCAAGAGTCAAGACCCTGAAAACCACACCCTGCTCGGGGGCACATACCCATCTAGGCCAAATAAGGGAGTGCCCCCCCTCCCCCCCCCCAACACACACACACACCCTCTGGGGGCTTAGTCCACCTTAGGGGTCATGTGCTTACTGGACAAAACCACTTGACACGTTGCTTTGCTGTTAAAATGTTTAAGTTTCAATTTTTTTAAAATTACAAAATGTACAAACCTCCAAAGGCAAGTAGAATATCACTCGTCTCAAAGTATATGACTGAATGACCAATCCTAGGGCTGAAAACTGAAGATGTCGATGAAACCGTGAACCATTTGTTAGAGTCCGCATTAGTAAGAGTGGGAAGAGAACATGATTCACCAATGTATCCACTATTACATTCACAGTGACCCTGGGCCTGTTAATAACAAAGCAAATAAATAAGTGGAAGATACTTAATAAATAGATAGCAAGTTTCCATGGTCGTCATGCTTATACACCATAGCAATGATGTCAAAATGTTCAAAACTCAAGTGGAATAGTGTGTGGTGTCACAGCAAAGTTGTAAACATTATTTTTGACATCATTTCTGTGGTCTACAAAAGAAAAGATTAAAAGAAAATTGTCATCTATGTTTGTTTTACAATACAATTTCCACTGAAGTCTCTTAGAAATTGTGATCGAGACAGAGAAAAATTGTGCCATCAATGCAACATTTCTGTAGCCTATATCTCTCAAAAACCAAGATACAGCTTGACGTATCAGCGTGACTTATCAGCTCACAGTTGTTGTGAAATTAACATTATTAGTACAAGTAATAGCATGATTTGTAGTGATATTTGGCATAAATACCACGAGTGATATTTCGAAATTGTTATACGTAATTTCACGAGCCGTTACAGGGTGCAAAGAAAGTCAGTTTTACAGCCTGCCATTCGGGCAGGCTGTAGCTAGCATGTACTAGCCCACAAGTCATTTCAACTAGCCCCAAAACCCTTTTTGATTAGCAGGATTGATTACAATCCTTTCGTAATTTGAATTTCCCTCAAAAACAACACTTGCCCGTCGGGCAACTTAAGAACAAAAATCACTAGCCTGATAGCAAAATCCACTAGCCCCGGGCTATCGGACATGACTTTCTTTGCACGCTGCGTTAGATGAGTGAAATTTGAGACAATTTTGAAATATCACGAGTGGTATTTATGCCAAATATCACGTACAAATCATGCTATTATTTGTTTATACTACTAACCGCAAAAGATTTGTAATTTTCACGTGTAGGTATTTCAAATTAAGCTGCAATACCACTGCTCTAAGCCAATCAGATTGCATAAATTTCTCATGTAGTAGTATAATACACTTAATTCTTTCTTAAAAGGACAATTCTAGAAAATGGCCTGCTGATAGATTTCAAACCCTATCAGAAGGCCTGTTATAGCACTGTTGGTAAACCCTACTTCACTCACTAATATGTTCTGTTCACCAATACATTGCCAATGGCTGAAATGATGTACAACTGTACTACATACCAGTTGCGTAAAATTAAACCATCAAGACATAAAAGAAACCCTGTAATTATCACACGAGAAATCAGTGACTAAAATAATTTTTAACAACTGAAATAGTCTGAAATGTACAACAATAAATTAACTTTTTAACTTACAAAATTACACTCGCCACGTCCTTGGTTTATAGAACAAAGGGAGGGGCAGCCATCCAAATCACAGGCTTTACCACGATGTGATTTATCACACTGACAGAAGCCATCTACACAAATACCATTCCCAGAACAACTTTGGGTGCAATTCTCTATAGTGTAGTTAGCAACAAATCCCTTTAGAGAATAATTAGTGTTACTATAAAGATTGATAAGCATCTGCAAAAGAAGGGGAAAAAATGATAAGTTAACGATGATTTCGACTTTTCATACAATGTACTGTGCCATCAGAAAGGCTGGGATAATAAAACTATGATAGAAGTAAGAATTATTTTAACTTAAAATATTTCCCTTCCCTTCATTTATTTTTTTCTTTTAACTTGGCTGCCTGGATTAGCAATTGCTATTTTGCAGGCCAGTCTATTGTGAAAACCATTTTTAATAAATAAAGTTGAAGTTGAAGTTGATCAACTCCAGGGCCCAGTTGTTCGAAGACTTATTAGCACAGACGCAGGGTTAAATTTTAATCCGGGTTTCTTTTTCTTTCAAAAACATTTTCTCGGATAATTTTCTCTAGTTTTTGGGAGCATCCAATCACCAAATTGTAGAAAAAAAATATTCAAATAATTTGAATATTTTATTATAAGCTTTCACATCTGAATTCAAATTTTGCACTTACCCTGGGTTTTCTTAACTCAGCTTTGAATAACCCGGCCCTGAGGGTGTTTCTTGGGGTTGTGGAAACCATTGTTTTTTTTTGGGTGGGCATTGTTCAACTTCTTTTCATCCAATCTTTTGTTTTACATCATCTAATGATCACCCAGGAGGAGTGAGGTGCTTTAGAAATTTTGGGTGGGGATGCGCCGTGGAGACCCTGGGACCCTTAGCCTAGACCACACCCAGTTTTAGCCCTACTTGCCAAAAATTAGCATTCCATGGAAAATTGTCTTTGAGATATTAGCCTAGTTATGCTCTGATGACTCCACACAAATCCTTCTGAATTCGACTCTGTTCATAACATTAGGAACCAAGTCAAATTTAGAAGGACTTGAATGGAGTCATCGGAGCAAAACATGACTAGTATCTCTGACATAATTTGCCCCAGAATGCTAGTTTTTGGTAAGTAGCCCTTTCAGGTAGGTAGGTAGGTAGATTCTTTATTTAAAACTCGGTAAAATCTTCAGTAATAATAGAGTAAAAATCTAATTACAATTAATTAGACTAAAACTATCGACATACTGTTTTACAAGACTGCTGAGTGAGAGTTCGACGACTCAAATACATGTTTAATTTGCTCTTTAAATTTCCTGACTGATTTAATTTCTCTCACATTTTAGGGTAAAGAGTTACACAACAAAGCACCGCTGTAACTGAAACTTCGTTTCAAGTAGTTAGTATGCGACCTGGGCAATGTCAATTTATGAAAGGAATTGCACAAGTCATAGTCTGTGCTTCATTCGTGAAACAGGTTCTGCAAGTACACTGGAGCTTGTTCATTTAGAGATTTAAACATAATTATCGCTTTAAGCTTCTTTCTCCTCATAACTAATTTGTCCCATTTGAGTATATCAAGAAGCAGGCTCGAGCTAGTCCCATATAGTTGGCCTTTAAAATTACTCTAGCTGCACAGTTCTGTAACTTTTGTAATTTGTCACTCAGTTGATCACTTAAGCCATCCCAAACAAGGCTACAGTTGTTCTTTCAAAATATCCCAACAAATCCCATAATTTCAAAAATTTAATTTTCATGATGTCATCACTTTAGAACTCTATACTAGACTAAACATTCAAAATCCCTTCCTTTTCTACATGTAGAGTTGCTATATTAATCCATCTATCACCACTTTCTTTGCTAACAAAAGAATAATGTGTATGCTCTTTTACTTTACTTTCAATTTAATTGTTTAAGCACCAACGTGCAGGATGCATGTACAAATTCTCCAAACTGATCTCAAGGCATTTCCTTAAAGAATGAGTTGAGAGAATTTGATAAAAGATCAAGGCATTTTATCTTTGGTGATTATTTTATTAGTTCTCCCAACCTAATCTCTTGACAATGTATGGATATCATTAGGAGAAAATTGATGATGGTCACTATTATTTGGACTTAAAGGGCATATAAGGGTTGAATCAGATATACTTGGCAGTATTGAAGGAATCTTACCTGTCCTGAATGAGCAACAACTGTTCCTGGCAAAGTATTTCCACTGAAAGCTCCAATCAGAGGAGAAAGGTATGAGCCGCCATCATAAATAAACAAGTAATCAAAAGAACATTCTGTTCCAAATTCAATGAAAGTTATTGTTATAGAAACATTGGGGTATGAACCTGCAAAGAAAATAAAAGATAGGGTTATAAAAAGTGCAACAAATAAAAACTATACAAGTAATGCCTGATCTAGTTATATCAGTTCCCGATGCAAACAAACCTATAAATTTCAAAGCTTTTGTTTCAAGTTGGCCATTGTGTGGAGATACAGCAGGGCTGTATGACCACCAAATTGACTACCACAATGGTCTATGAAGTCCTCTTCTTTATAACTTGCCCACTTTAGGGGAAGAAAGTTATTTTACCCCTCTCTCTAATGGCCACCAATCTCTTAATTTTTAACTTTACAATAAAAAAAATAAAGGAACAACCGTTAAAGTAAATAACGAGCACTCTTATAAATTTATCACAAAGAACAGTGCAAGTAACACCTTTTTAACAATCTTTTTAACAATCCAATTTTTCAACAATCTAGTTCTTCTTCATAACAGCACTATGTCTCACTTAATGGTTCCTTATAACTATGAATGGTTCCGTGACTGGGCAAGATGTGGCCAATCCTGCATACTGACTGGTTATCCGAACAGGCAGATAGGCCCATCTCACCCGCTCACAATGTCCTAGTTTTTCCCACTGGAACAGATTTGGTTGGCAATGTTTGTTTGATTCTCAACATATACAAGCAGGCATTTTGCAATGCTTTTCTCCTGCTCAACAACAACAAAACACAAACACGCATCAAGACTGTGCCCATTGGCAAAGAAAAATTCAAGGGAGCCTATCAGTGATTTTGTTACCTCTGAGTCCTGCGTCCCTGACACAAAAATCCCCAAAGACGTAAAATAATTTGTCCAGTAGAACGCACAGATTGATTGATCGATCTGAAGAGGTTTTTAGTAGAATATCCTGTTTGTGTGATTTCTGTGGTTGTTCTTGTGGCTGTTGTTAAACGAGGCTTACGCCTTTCAGTCTTTGATGTGCTTTACAATGAAAGGACTATATTTCTATTTTGGTAAACTGTAATAATTATCCAGAGTTTTGAAGTTTGTCTTCAGATTAACTGTGTGGTTACAAAAGACCCAGGGACTCACTGTTTTCTGAACTGGGACTCATAATTTTCCACAAGATCAGTCCCAGGACTCACCTTAACTATTTGTAACAAAATCACTGGCCTGCCCAAGATATGCTTTTTTATGAAAAAGCTTTGTCAGAACTGACTGGCCAGGCCATTCCTGTCGTAATGTGAATTTAACTTTTAATCAAAATTATCCAACTAGATCAGTCATTTCCTAAATAGTATGCACAAAGGAAATCCTTTATCATAAAAAACTCTTGGAAAAAGCCTATTTCATTTTCATTTGACCAGTCTGGCCATGGTCTGGCCAGCCAGTTCTCACTTTTGGAAAGTGCTTTTAGTCACTCAAGAGAAAAAGTAAGTTACCAGTGGCCCCCTGGGCAATGGTAGAGCACAGCCTTGATGTAAACAACATCAATGATTTAAATTTCTTTACTCATTGTACATTGATCTTTTCACTCTTAGAACATTAAAACTTGTGGCTTGACCCAGCCACTTAGCAATCCTAGGAAATTAGCCCTGTACAGCTTTCCCTAGTTATGATACTCTTTATGACAATAAATTGTGGTTGAAATAAATGTTGCTTTATAACTAGAACATCTGCATGCAACTCTTCATCTTTCCCTCAGGAACCACTAATTGAGTTTTCTATTTAACTTGTTCAAAGCTTTCACGACAGTCAACAAAAGCTTTCAAAGCCAACTCTAATGATTTTTCATTGTTGATGACTTAAAAACTGGTAAATAATAACCTTCACTCTAATAAAAACTGGATCATGCAATATTCCAAGGGCACTTAATAACTGAACCCCAAAATACCATAATATAAATGTCTTTTTCAACTCACTGGTAATTTCAGTCTCAGACAAAATCTACTCGGTCTGTACACAGATTGAATCCAGTTTGTTACCAGATCAGTCAATATTTGTGTACAAAGCCATGGAGATAATGATTGCCCAATATTTATTTCCTCAATAATGTGTTTATGTTCAATAACTTCCCTAGACCTCAAAAATACTAAATTTAAGCTGAAGAAGACATCTTACATAATGTACCTTTAGCCCCCAAACTAAACACCTGAATTGTGTTCCACACCACAGAAAACTGTTTGCAGCTAAGATGGACAGAATGATTACAAATCGACAGCTTAGTGAAACGTTAATTAATTAGGCGATAACGTTCGTTTACTTTAATAATGAACTATCGATAGAACAGTTACAACTGGACATTGCTTCCCGATGAAGATGTCTGAAGAAAGAACACTTCTATTTTTACGGTTTCACTCGAAGATTATCCAAGCGGGAACAAACTCCAGCTGTAAGTGTAAGCGATTCTTTATGTGACACAAGCTTAGCAATGCAGAACATGACAGAGCACGCTATGAATTACTCACCATTTATCAGCCATTCACACGTTGTGTTGTCTGGATAATTACTGGGTCCATCAGAAATAGTTCCCTGTAAATCAGTTAAAACAGTCCTTCCACCGCATCTAGCTTCAGAAACTGTTAGACAAGTTAATGAGAATAAAACCAAACCGAACCATTTGTATACAACCGCCATATTTCTATCAGGTGGTCTTGCTATCAAATAACCAAATCTCGCACACAAAGTATACAACGTTGCTAGCGAGTCCACAATGAGAAAACAGATACACATATTGCTTTTTCTAACTAAGGTAATCCGCTAACACAACAGTGGTAAAGACAGTCTGCAAACTAATTCTTCCAAAAAATTCCCGTCTTCCCAAGCGGATCAGAAGTCTCTCGGATTCCTGCTTCACGTTCAGCATATTTTCATTTCCAATACGTGATCGAGTGCGTGAACCTTGGCCAACTTGGATCATCTTTTTACCAACATGATTTCCAGATTGAAAATCAAGGAAATAACCATTCACTACTCGCAAGATATCCACTACTCCATGTAAACACGAAAGCGGGTTCCAATCCTGGCTACAGTTATCACGTGATCAAACGACAACTACCGCCCGTCTGGGGAGGGATTGGGGGGATTCGGGATGATGCAGCAAAAAATGCTATTTCACGCATCACCTTTCTATAACTAGAAAAAAAATTCTTCCTTGTGTGAACTGAGCTTATCACTAAACAAATGTCAAATTGCTCTGGAAAATTCCAGCCAGCTAACGTTTAAGAAAGCAAATTTTAGCACCGGATAATGGGTCAGTGTAGGGTTATAGATTAGGTAAATAAACAACAGTTGTAAGAAATACATTTGTTTCGTTGTTTACCACTTCGCATTTTTCATAACTTCAGTTTCAAATCCATCAAAATAAATAATATATAATAAATAATAAATTTCAGAGTTCCCCCGGGCCTCTGTATCAAAACGATGTTAAGCGCGCAGCCTTTTCATTGTCGTGTAAACTATACACTCATTTTCACAAGAAAGGTTGTGCACTTGGCCTCATTTTGAAAGTAGGGGTTTTTGGAAGTGGGAAGTGGCCTATGATGATAGATGATATAAGCTTGTAATTTTTGTCAGGATGCAGCTGTGCGCTTAAATTGAGCTCACATAAATTGACATTTAAACTGCAAAGGGCCGCAAACGAAGCGCAAAACGTAGGATCTATTAAAGACCTGACCAGCAAAATCATACACTGAGTAGACACACTGAATTCTGCAAAGCTGATCGTACTACGTGAAAGTTAACTTTGCAAGACATCAACATGACACCGAAAGAACCAAAAATAGAGCGTGGTCGTAGCCGTAGACAGCTGTTTCGCCCACATAAAATGTGTTTTGCATCTTATGACGGGGTTTCTTATTCCTCTTTGAGCCTTAGTACTATCTTTCCTATTGAACTTTTCCCTTTATTATTGTTGTTTTCTGTTACAGAGTTTAAGCTTCACCTATACGGCAAACAGCAAAAGTCAGATTCAAACTAAGAATTTCTAATATAGAAAATGAACAGATAAAAGCGGCTCAAAATAATTCTTACAGATGAAAAATTCCGTGAAACACCAATTTATGTCTAGAAATAATTAACAGTAAACGAAAAGTTAAGAGAAAGCTTGGTCACGTGGTACAAATTCGAGTTTGCCGTTTGGCGTAAAGGTGATGCTTTAACCTCTCTAATATCATATGCATAGCCATATGCGAAATTTGGAACAAAAAATGACCTCTAGTAAACATCCTGTGATCACAAACAATAAGATTCCATTAGAACTGAAGGTTATCCATTTTAAGTGAGCCTAGACGCACGAAATTATGGTACTAATGAGAGATATATTTAGGAAAACGGCTCATAAGTCTCTGACAGAGGATACTTTGCGCGTGCGCACAAAATTGGAACACGTGCTACTAACGTCACAATGAAAAAAAACATAAAAAGGGAAAGTTTTCTTTGGGCTGACTTACGTTCATCTCAAAAATGGGGATCTGTCAATCCGTTATTTGTTCAGAAAAAAATGATGCTGTTGAGATTCACAAAAGACAAAACGCGTTGAGAATGAAGGAAGCTGCTGAAAGCGCCCCGAATGTGTCCAATAGTGTGGAATTGATTGACATTGAATCAAGGGAGGAGTCGCCATCAGAAGTATCTTCTTCCTCAACTTTATCAGAAAACGATAGAAATATCGCTCTGCCGCAAGAAGAGCTCGATGCTTTAAAAATATGCGGGACACCATGGCCGCCAGGTAGAGACAACGATGTGGTGGAGCCCAAAGTTTGTGAGATGAAATTTTCTTTTGCTCCAACTGAGGAGCGTCAATTGAAGGAAGACAACAAGAAAGTTGGGAGCAAATCACCACCAAAGGAATCAAGTCCACCGGAACCTTCGCCTGTGCGTCACTTCGGCTATTCAGGGCCACCGCCCCGCCCCCAGCCCTGGAAAGAAGTGTACTTGACCATGATCAAACCCAAAGAAAAACAGGCTGATGAAAGCATGAGGGCGAAAGGGCTAAGGAACCGCGACAGGAAGAAGATTAATAGACAAGACCAGATCCGCGCTTTAAGAAAACAACTCGCCCTGAAGATCAGTTCAATCAAGAGAAGGTCGAGTTATATTCGGCGCCACAATACCCCTGAGGAACAAGGCAAGACGGGCGTGGCCGACTGTGGCATGGACGATAGCGATGAGAGTAGCTTCGAGAGTGTAAGTCCTGCAAGCACTACATCATCTTCTACTGCGTCAGATAGTTCTTCTATAACGTCTGATGACAGCTTTGAATTTGAAGAATCATGCATTAGTCACTACAACAGAGGGGATGATGAATCTACTGTGAAAAACGCTCACCGAAAAATGCTGCCTAATGCCAACATTGACCATACTCAAAAGGGTGTGGGAAAGTCATGGAGAATGTTGGGACAAAAGCGCAACAAGGTCTTTCCAATGTAAGGCCTGTCTAAACTGCGATTCATTACGAGCGATTTTGGATGCGATTTCGTGACTTTTTCTTAGCAATTTTTTTTTAATGTTTATGCAATGGTTTACGTAACACGCTCCTTGTGTAAACTTGCCTGCGAGCAAGCTCTCCAAGGATGGCGAGCGAAACCATCCGCGAAAGAACGCGCGAGCGAGAGCGAAGCACTCGCGTCTTCTCTCCTGTGTGACTTTCGCGTGAACTCTTGCGACTCTCCCAAATGGAGAGCTTGCTCGCAGGCTAGTTGTAAACAAATGTTCGCCGAGAGATGTTTTTGGAAACTCTTGCGAAGAAACTCGCTGAAAAATCACCTCAAAGGTAGAAATCGGACATGAGCAAGGCAACACGCGTTTCGCAGAACTACGTATTGCGTCACCGAGTGTTATCTGCGAAAATAGTCGGTTTGTCGCGCACAAGCAAACAATAGCGACATTAGCAATCACAAGGTATCTTAGCAACTGAAAATATCTTGAAATTGCATTTACGAACAAAAAAGTTCGGTTAGAAAATAACAAGGGACAGAGAAAGAGCAAAGGTAACGAAAATCACATAGCACTAAAAATTTATTCTGCTCATATCCATAATTTATTACACTGAAACGTTATATAATTTTCTATAATTGGTCATAAATTATGCGAGTTCAAGAATAAAGAAATCCCTACGATCACCATAGAAACATTTTTGGGGAAGGGCGGAGGAATTCATCGAGAAACGCGGGGAATTAGATAACATTGTAAATAGGAAAGAGAGATTGTAAATAAGCTAAATAACATAATACTTTACATCACGAGCTTTGTACATTGTTTTATAAATAAATGCAATTGATTTTGATGATAAAAGAAATATGACAATTCAGTTGAGGTATTTTCTGCAGTGTTTAGATTTGCAAAGACAAGGTAGCTTCTCGTCTTCAATTGGAAATTTGTAGTCATATGTCAGTTCTTCTCCTCTGGATATACTGAAATGACAATTAGAAAAGACAGTGGTTAGCAAACATAATCGTGAATGAAATAACATCACTGTTGTTATTTCAATATTTGGATTCTATTTTTACTCAGAACGGCACCAAAGAAGGCACGTTTTGGTTTTAACCCTTGAAGTCTTAAGAGTGATCAACATCAATTTTCTCCTAAAGATATCAACACCAGAAACTCATAAGCGGTTGACACGTGTAACTCTCATATGTTTGCTTTGTCCGATGCTCGTGATTATTCAGTTTCAAAAGTACCATATTTGGAACGACAAGCAAAGATAGCTGACCAATCAAACTTCGTAAACGACTTGACGTAATTTTACTTCACGTTCCCGCGCCCCCGCGCCCCCCCCCCCCCCCCCCACCCAAAAAAAAAATGGCCGACAAACAGGGGAAAAATTTCCGGAAGCCGAGTAAGCTTTCAAAGGTTGAAACCAAGAAGCTTACCATTGAACGCGAGTTACACGTTTCAACCAGTTATGAGTTTCTGTCAATACATAATCAAGAGAAAAAAAGTTACGCGAATTAATAAAATGATCATCTTGGTGAACATGCTTTGACTTCTTTCACAAATGGTCTTAACTACAATCGACAAAAGTGTTGGGAAGGCTTTCCTGTGTGCAGAGCCCCCCTCCCTCAGAAAAAATCGGGAGGGGGTGGGGGTCTGTACACAGGCTATGGGAAGGCCTCCTTTTTTTACCCCTTTTTTTTCCTTCCTCTCTCCGCCCCTGGCCTATTGTTGAGCGAAACGTTAATGTTTATGAGCGTAATTGTTCTGTTATATCCCAACACTGAATAGGGGGGACAGAGGATATTTAGCAAAAGAGAAAACTCTCTTTTTTGAGGATTACTGCGCTTTTCAAAAACAGGCGAAGTCTGAATTTCAAACCCGCCTTCACAACTGCGGTTTTTCGCTGCCGCCAATCATAATTACGTTCACAAGCAGCGAACCTCGAAACACAGAAACACACAAAACGGATCGAAATCCACCAATCAAAAATCAAAACAATGCGCTAAACATCGTCAAATAGTCCCGTACGCAATACAAGACTTAAGAAAAAGGAAGAACGATACCTTCTTGAGGCGAAGATAATGATTTTCTTCTGGCCATCCACGTTAATAACGCGAGAATAGCAGTTGGACTGGAAAAGAGGAAAAAGAATTAATCTTTCTGAAACATAAAATGATTCAAGCTGGTAAAATATTGCGCTTGGTCCCATTTACTCTGGGTTCGGCTCCTGAAGCCTGGTTTTCATCTTATCGTCCGAATCGCGGCAACTATATGGAAAACCAGCCCATACGTAGACATCAGCTCTCTCCAGGCGATTTGACCCAATCGTCCGGCATCGCATCAGGGTTGTTTTCATTGGCCAATTTAAAGTTTGGCGAGAGACTGGGTCGGTGTCGTGTCGAATTGCACTGTGGTACTGATTTGAAGGACACATTCTGATCCAGTCTCTAGCGCAACCTTGTGATGGCCAATGAGAGAAGAGATCACGTCCCCAAATAGTCCATAGTTCGATAGCGTTGCACACAGTTTCTATTTATAGAACTAAATCTCCAACAAAGCGACTTGTTCACTTTTGTTTGTATTTAGTCACTAAAAATGTCATGTTTATCTGACATTTGTCATTAAAATGACACAAAATGACAAGTCTGACCAACATTGCAAATTAGTCACTCTTACGTCATTCATGCGCTGTACTATCCGACGCAACACCTACCCAGTCTCTCGCGTATACTGATAAAGGACTCGATCGCCGAACACCTCTTGAATCTAGAGACGACTCAAGGGAGAGAAGGGTAGGCCATATCTCTCACCTTCAAAACGACGCTAAGTGCAAAACCTTTCTTGTGAAAATGAGTTTTATTTGCATGAGAGTAATAACTCATTTTCATATCAATGGCTTCGCACTTAGCCTCGTTTAAAAACAGAGGCTGGGGCCACACAGACATGACCTGTTCCGGACGATAAAATAGAAATCAGATTTAACTAAATGGGAAAAAACTGTTGCTTGATTGTATTACAGTATTTACATAACGTTTTATACAGGGCCAAACGTAACTAATTTGAATAGAGAAGCTGGTTAGTTACCTCGCAGGAATGGTTGATAAAGCGGGCAGCGTTTCCGCACATGGTGGCATCGACAACGTAAGTACCATCAACACGGAACATATAACAGCCAATACCCTGAAAAATAAAACAAATTAGTGGTCATGGATCGACAGGCAGATGGATCTTTGATCCTAACTCATACAAAGCGACTAACTGAAAAACTGCCAATTCTATGGAGTTAATTTCTAGTATTACAAGAAGTTTCTAGCTCTACTAAAAGGCTCTACCCAATAGCTTCCCAAATAGGCTTCAGTTTCCGAGAATAAACAAGTCATCGAGCGAAAAAACCTCCCACAGTCAATCAGGGTAGCCACACCCGCAAAGTGCGCCAAAAGCAAGTTTGAGTCTGTTATTTGCCTGCTCGTTTATAGACTCACGCTTTAAGAAGCCTGCGCAGAAGGCGCACGAAAAATCAATATGAAGCACAAGCAAAAGCTGTGGCAAAGAGCAAGGGGGATGCGCGCCAGAAGAAAAATCTACCTCTCACCTCGAGCGTGTCGTCCTCTCTCGCACACATACCTTGCCGCGTGCCCATATTTTTTTGTGCGCCTGTTACGCAGGCTCATCTTAAAGATACTCGCTTTTTTGAACGCGCACCTCGAGAAAGTAATCCTCACAAAGAATGTGATAAATTTATTACCATTGCCAGCATAACGCGAAAGATTCTGCCACAAGTTGTTAAAGATCATACCTTGCTCTCGTAGTATTTCTCTCGTTTGTCCGTAAGAACGGACCGCACCAACATTCCAGAATACTCGATCACCATCTCGCCCGCAGAGATGTTACGAGTACAATATAAACCACGGCCGTGGATGGGAGATCTGGATTGAGAGAAAATTAAAATAGAAACGAATAAGAGAGTAAATTTACTCACCCACCACAGTTAATAAATCAGTGACAGGTTTGAACCCCGGAGTCATCTCACAAATAGGTAGCCAATATGATCGTCCAGGTGAGCGTAGTCCTAAGAACGGCTGCTGTTGACAGCGACTCACCTTTCGACAACGATTGCAGTAGTCCACATCTTCAGAGTCAAAGTGATGTTGTGTCACATCAGTTGATGTTATCAAACTCTGGTTATTGACCTGATTGGTCGATTGGTGATAAAACCAAATTTGGGGGCAAATTGTAATAACCAAACTGAAAATCGACCTCATCTATCAGTAACAGTTTTCATATCCTTTACTACAGCTTGCAGCTGCACAACATTTGTTTGCCCGTATCTGTTTTCAGCTTTCTTCGTCTGCCGCTTTGGTTTGCTACACAAAGGCTAGAGCCTCGCTTACAAATAAGTTTTTTTTTTCAGGAATCGGGGATTTCTTTATTACTTAACTAGAGGTATCCGTGGAAGTTGAGGAATTAAACGGCCGGTTCTATGGAAGAGCAAGCTCTCCATTTAGGGGAGCCGCGAGAAGTCACGCGAGAGCAGCACGCAAAAGGACACGCAATGAGAGGGGCACTCGCACGTTCTCTGGCGGCTCTCTCGCTCGCCATAAATAGACAGATTTCTCCCAGCTAATAGCACGGTAAAACACACACCTGTATACAGCAACGGCATCCTTGTTGAATTGACACTGTTTAAGGTGGCGGTACCTCATGGCCATTGGAAGGTCAAGGCAGGTCGGACGTCTGCAAAGTAAATTGTTTGATCATTATACATTTCTGGGAAACTGCCCACCTACCCCTCCCCTGAGCAAACATTTGCCCTTAGTGAGAAGTAAGAGTTGATTTTGGCTTAGGGGGAGGGGTGGGTGGGAAGTTTCCAAGAAACGTACAATGATCCAATTGTTCAAACCAAAATGAATTTCGTCGCAAATCCTAATTGGAGCCTCAAATGAGAAAGGTTAAGATTTCGCTTGAACTTTTATTGAAATATCTAGGTGTAAATCTGTATTTTGGAGTAAATTGTAGCCACCGTAATGTTCATCTGTATTTCTTCTATTGAGTACAAATGATAGACGCCCAGATTTCAATAACAACAACTGCCACTCCAACAGAGGGTGGTCTGCCTGTGATAATACAAAGTGGCTCTTTGTTGGCGCATGCGCTCTTGTTCGCTTACGAGCAGTAGCGACAGACATTTCCCTTCTCCCTAACTTCCTTAAAGGTGTGGATGTCTATCATTGATTAATAAAATATAACACTAGCACAGAACAGCAAGCAATTTTTCTTTCTTGAAAAGACATGTTCTTCCAAGACACCACTTAGGTTGGGTAGAGCCAAGTGTGGTTGGACTCAAAAAGGGACGCAAACAGCATCTTAAAAGAAAATTAACTTCGTAGACGCGGAATTCGCACATCGACTAATTACTGCCATCTCTGCTCGAGGAATTTCGCTTCCCAAAAAAATGTAAGCGACTTTAACGTTCTGTGGTTTATTCAGAGCATACATACTTAACAGTAAGCAGTCCATCTCGAGTCTGTTCTGCATTCTCTTGCTCCTCTGAACCTTCTTCCAACTGAGGAGGTACACGATGAACTGACGCCAAGAAGGCAAACATGTCGTACTTTTTGGATCTAAAAGGAACACAAGTGGAAAGGATTGGAATGAGTAATAAGGACTATGGATAGAGTTTGATAGTGATTCTGAATCTGACGTGTAAAAAATTCGAATGAAAGCTACTGAGTAGTACTTCCCAAGGTGTTGATTACTATGCTATACAAGGTGGGTCTAACTTTAGGGATCACTATACGTTTGACACATCTTATCAAGAAAATTCTTATCATACTGAGAAACTGCCCACCTACCCCTCCCCTAAGCCAACATTTTGCCCTAAGTGAGAAGTGAAACGTATAATGATTGAGTCTGTGGACGCAATCTTAGAGTGAGGCCATTGAAATGAAATCTACTGAGCAGTATTTTCCTGTGGTATGGGTCGATTATGCTGTGGATCTAACTTTTGAGTCTGTGGATGAAATTTAAAGTGTGAGCATTTAAATGAAAGCCTCACAGAATTTCTTTTCGGTAGTATCGTTTATCATGCTGTACAAGGTGGTCCTAAGTTTGAGCACGGCCGCGTGGAGTCTTTGCAGGGCAGCCTGTAATTTCATGTAATTAGCCTGTAATTTCTCTATTTGTGAAGTGAGCTCCCTGTATAAAGATTGTTATTATTATTATTATCTCGCAGTATAAAACTTTGGAATGCTGTCCACATTATGAGTAGTATAGGGCGCATAACGTAACCTACACCACTTGAGAAGCTACACTTAGAAGTAAAAAAAGGTCGGTGCGAAACCTAATACGATCCTAATAAACATAATGATATGAATCTCTTTACTTAAAAAGCCAATTTAGAATATTATTAAATTGTTATACTCTGTAAAACCTACGCAAAGACATGATGATATAATTATCTCTACTAGAAGCCTGTTTAAAAAAATTATTCATCATTATTATTATTATTATTATTATTATTATTAACTTTTTGATGCTTTTTATAATTGTTATTAGTAGTTTTTAGATAGTCATTTTACGACAATTCTCTTTCGTACACAAGAAGAATGTACATAGGGTATATATTTTAATATTCATATTCTTGAATCTGTAAATAGTCTATTTTTGGAATCTATGAATAAAGTTATTTTTATTAATATTATTATTATTATTATTATTATTATTATTATTATTATTATTATTATTATTATTATTATTATTATTATATGGTGCTGTTTGTCATCCTATAGGAGATGTTTCTAACTTCAAGTCTGTGAACGAACTTCTTTGCACTTTCACGAGATCGTGATGTAGCATTTAAATAGTGCTATAAGGAGTTCGCTTATTCTACTAACCTGTTAAACACCTCAGCTCTCGCACAACCATGCGGATTTTCTTTTAAGACCTGCGAAAAAGAAAAATTTCACATTATATTAGTGTTAAATTGACTTAGAATCGACGAGAAAGACTTTTAGCCTCACCTGCTCAGCAGTTCCTTCTAAACTGCTTATGTCAAACGGTGGGTTATACTTGAAAGAGTACTGCTTGACTTGATGGGCCCCTGGTAACTGTTCCAACATGGACACGATCGATTCCTTTGAAACAAAAAAACAAGACATCAAAATCGTTACTGACAAAAACCGTTGAATAACAATAGTTATACTACTACAAGAGAAATTTCTGCTATTTGATTGGCTTAGAGTAATTAAAGAAACAAAAAAACACATATGCTATGCTACAGAGTCCCCTTTATCATGCAATGGGTGTCCGACCGTCCTCTTGCCAAATACTCGAAATGGTCCCATTTTATGTTATGAAGGGATTTAAAACCCTCCCTAAATGAAAATGTCAGCAAGGAAAAACGTTACCTTTTGTAGCTTGCATGCTTTTTCTTTTACATGCAAATTTTCCTACCATGTCATCTTTTGTTTCTTTAATTAGTTACTGACAATATTTCACGACATCTCCCCTCCTCCTTTCTTTTCCCATCGGGGTGCTAATCTATGGAATTTCATCCCAACTATGATTGACGCACAACCGCCTCGAGATTTTTTAGGAAATCTGTGCGAAACCTCGGTCTCCAGCGCACTAATTAATCCTTTTTTTCAGTTTTGTGTATCTGCAATTTTTGAAATTATTTATCCTGTTTTGATATTTTATTGCATGCACGGCTTTATGGAAACCAGCGTCTTGTACTTGACGAAACGCCGTGTTGAAATCATCATCATCATCATCATCATCATCATCATCATCATCATCAACACCATCATCATCATCATCATCATCATTAATGACGTCATCCAAGACACCTACCTGACGTACTCCAAACATTGCTTTTCCATTGACACCTGCAAAGAAACATTTCATGACTTGTCAGCATGAATACAAATGCGGAGATGTGTTGGCGAAGCTGCGAAACACAACAGTTGGGTTATATCAACTTAGTTCGCAGATCCTTTGAAGAAGAAACACTGAATTGGCCAGATATAGAAAGGTGGTACATGTTAGATATTAAAGCAATCTTCAAAAAAAAAGATAATATCACTTCCAATATTATGTTGGTTTACTAAAATAAGCAATGCACGTTTTCCATATTTAACAATACGACATGCCGGACACTTGTTAAGAAAAACAAACCCTAACCCCTAACCGTTACAACAACAAAACAATACTGAGAACCTGCAAAGGGAACCAGCTTCAAACGTCGATCAATCCTCGCTTCCTGGACCATATCGAAAACCTGCTTCCAAGCAGCTGAGATTAAACACAAAAGAAAAAAGTCAGAGTGTCATTGCGTGCCAGAGAATAATTAAGGAAGAACGAAAAACTACTACTGTAGTATAGACCAATTTTGAACAGCAAAACTAAGATAAATTAACTGACCAGTCACAACACGAACTAACAATAAAATGGACCAATCACATCTCGGAGCAATTATATGTAGCGGCTTCAAAGCGCGGGAAAAGAAAAACGCGTGCGAGCAGGTTATGGTAACACGACTGTTCTACCTTTTACTTCTGTTAAGAAACAGCTACAATATTATTTCAAACAATCTTAGAGCGTGGAGACCCGACGAAAAAAAGGGCAAAAACGCTTGTGAGCAAGTCACTATGATGTGAATGGTTTTTGCTTTTACTTCTAAATATCTTTTCTATTACAACATAACGCAACCGTGCTCTGATTGGCTAGACTTAAGGGCTATGTCAGAGCCTTTCTTTTAGCGTACGCGAGAAACGAGTAAACCATCGCTGAGCATGCGCTTCATGCTGCGATACAATTTCGAATCCACACCATTCTCGTCCCCAGAGTCCGTCGTTTCATGGTCACGTGGTCTTGAAACACAAATTAAGCCGAGTGGCTCTGGGAACGAGAATGATCCACGCCTAACAGCCGTGCGCTTGATTCAGTGGGCAGTTATGACCATCCGCTTGTCAATAAACAGATGCTCGCACTCGAAGAACCAGTTTGACGAAAAAAAGTAAGATTGACTGGTCCAGACGTTCGGGCTGCGACGACTTCAAAGGCTTAACGCAGACTCCTTTTCTTCTCCTGGAACAAGGAGAAGACGGAAGGAGACTCGCAGGGGAGGGGAGGGGGGGTAAGAAGGCTTCTACATCTTACCCTCACATGTATCAGCCTCTATCCTGAACCCTTCATCATTTGTGATAACGAACTTGACGTGGAGTTCCTCCACGCTTGATACACTTGCACGGTCTCTCAGATTCGCTAACCAAGCATTAGAAGACTTATCTTTTACAGGCGAATTAGAAATTTCCGCATCAGCTGTTTTTGTGACAACTTCGTGATCGCAATTTAATTGTCTTACAGTCTGCGGAATACTCTCGTCGAGGCTAGAAGTTCTTTTAGCTACAGGAGGGCTTTTTCTAGTTCTATGAGCTGTTGGTGTCGATGTCGGGGAAGATTTTTGAGGAGGTTTCTGTGGTAGGCGGGCATATGCATTGCTTAAAATCCTTGGTATATGCTTGCTTTGCTGAGCTAAGTGCTGAAGCAGTTTACTCGGTGAGTTCGCCGGAGAAATTTGTAAAGCTGGCGGTTTTTGAGGAGCAGGAAGAATTCTTCGAAGTTTAGCTAAATGCGAATTTGCGTTTGAAGCGACCAAGCTTGCATCATTAAAGAGTACTCCAGGAAAAGTAGTGTGATTAATGAGCGAAGGCCCAGGATGAGGAGCAATTTTTTTCAGCTTCTTTCCATAAGAACTGTTCAACAAATCATTGGATTTGTTGCTGACGCGAGGCTGAACTATTTCTTTAACATCTCCGTGCGATGATGGTAAGTGTTTAGTTGCCTTTTCCTTCTTTTTTATCTCTTCATGGGAAATAACTTTGTGTAAGTCTTGTAGGTCTTTTAACTCTTTTTCTTTTTCTGAGTGTGATTTCTTCGCAAATGTTTTCACTTTCTTCTCTTCAACTGTGCAATAATAACGGCACCGTTTGGTCGGATCCTTCACACTCCAGTATAGACGACTTACTCTGACAAACAACAACATCAACAAAGATAAGTAACCGCATACCTTATTCATATTCACAGTACAGAAAAAACCGACATATAAAGACTACGCCTGAGCAGTTCCTTATTATCCCCAGAGATCGTAAGGCAGGCGGAACACGCGAACGGCGTATCTGTTCCCTAAGAATGTAGCCTATAGCCCTTTCATTTTCAGGTACAATGATCTGTTTTTTTCGCAAATTAGGAAGGGCCAACACCCGCGTGAGTTGATTATTAACTCGCTCCCTAATGAAAATGAACGCATTCTCTCTCGTTAGCTCCATAAAAGGGATGGAAGGCGTGTTTTCAAGACCAGTGAAAATAACGGTTTATTTACTGAAAGAGTTACGAAGTTCCAACATTTAAACTAAGAGACATTACCGGCTAAAAGCAACAAAAGCCACATGACCTGACTTTGATCAAGGTTTGCTAGCTCTTCGTAGTTCGGAGTATGATCATAGCCCCACGTACTCATGAAATGACTCCGGGGTTTAAACCTTTCAACATTTTAATTTAAATTTAGATATTCATGGTCATATTTATTACAACATACAAACCTGTAATTAATGGGATATAACGCCTGTTTTGTGTCTGAATATTCGCTCAGTTTGCCCATGTTTTCCATGGTGAGGGAGCCTTTAGAGAAGAAATCAAGACAAAAATCTTCAGATTCTTGAAAACTCATAATATATTACAAGAATTTAAGTAACCAAAGTGGCAAATGTAACCTTTCCTATAATTAGCACGCACGTTACCTTGCACAAGGTTAATAGAGCTTGGCTGGAAGCCTCTTGAAAATTTCTTAGTTGCTCGGATTTTGCTCATATCCACGCAAACACGGCGCTCCACACAGAAATCATCATTTTCCATCAACAGCTACAAAAAGAGAAAAGAGATATTTTAAATCGCAAGACCCTGGCCTCATAAGAAACAAAGTTCGCAATTTAGGTGTTTAGTCGTACCTCGCAACTCAAATAAATATACAACATATCATAAATTCGTTCCTCGCCTATGACAGTAAAATATATATATATATTTGCTCGGGGCGATTGGCACACAGATTTTCCGCGGTTTCAAGGTAAACGATCTGATTACGCGCGAGTCTAGAGATCCCTAGGGACATCGTTAGTGAGTTTTATTCTCCCCAGGATTTCGGCTATGTCATACTGTACTGGATGCCTTAAAATTGGTGCCGCCACGAACAGCTATCCGGCACAGTGTCAACAGCAAGGTACAGAACCTAAATTTGTTGTTGACACCCACCAGACATCGTGCCGGAGCGGTTGGCCAAGAGAGTTTGATTAACTAAATCCCAGTCCTCACTCCTGAATATTTACTTCCGTCTTAGTGGACACTCGTTCCTTAACCTGTGTACAGACCCCTGCCTCCCCTCTCCGAATTTTCCTTAGGGGAGGGGGAGGGGTCTGCACACAGGCTACTCGTTCCTAGACTTATCCTCTTCAATTACAGTCAGAATACCTGTTCATAGTGCACCAAAGTGAGGCTTAAGGCAAAGAACCTATTCGACATGTGACACTCTACTTTTCGAGATCGGCGCGACGCAGCTTCGCGTCGTTACAGAGATCGCGCTGAAATCACTGTTCTTACGTCTGAACAGAAGCCCATAGACTTGCTACAAGTCGACCTCCTTAGCCTTGCTCAAGTTGAGTTTCAATGCAAGAGGTCGCGCAGCGACCGAGCGAGCGACGAAGTCTTGAGGTCGACTTGTTTAGCCTAAATGGATTTGAATCATATTATAAACTCAGGCTGGAAAAAAATGATTCACATATGCTGTGTCGGGAGTGGCATATGCTGTCCTATTAGTCAGTTGTCATGACGTCACCGGTAGAATTTTCGACCGGTGAATTTTGCGCCAAAAAGGTGTGAAAAGTCGTTCAAAATGTCATAACCAACCGGAAGAAAAGGGACTTTTAGAGAGTCTAAGAAGACCTATCAGGAATGGTTTTCGTACTGGCGTAGGAGATATTCAGTAACGTGTGAGCATAGCCTTAGAATCAAAACCTTCATTCAGAAATCAAGAAATCAGTGAGTATCATCCGTTCCACAAGAACCAACCTTTTTCTTTATCCTAAAGGAATGCTGGGCGCAGTAAACTTTCTTGTCATCTTGAAACTGAGCTTCTGCCTTTCTTGCACACATGAAGTGATAATTCATAGGACATCTAGGCTCACAACACCCCACAGTAGCTCCTACCTCTCCACAGAATTCGCATTTCTGAAAAAAACAGAACAAATAAGTTAGCAAATGTCGCCACTTGCATAGGCCCAAACACAGGAACAACAGTACTTGTAATATTGGCGCAATATGTTTCAGTCAACGTGGTTATACCTGTAACATTAAGGCCCGGACAGAGAACAACACCGCTTTCAATATTGGGTGTAACACGTTTCACTCGACGTGGCTATGTTGTAGGTAAAATCTGTTCTCAGGTTTAACCAGAATTTCCTTTGCCTCCTATGAATAAATAGGGCTAGGAAACAGGAAACTTTAACTAAAACTAAGTTGAATACTGATTTAACCTGAAATCGATTTTAGCTACAACAGCTACACGATGCAACACTTAGTGTAACCACAAGGCCCAGACACAACAATATTGCTTTATTGCGAGCAACATATTCCACTTACACGCGGCAAAGTTTTACACAGCATTTCGCACACTGCTTGCAATATTGGGCGCATTACGTTTGACTTGACGTGGCTACACAATAGGGCCATCTATACGAGGAAAAATACGACGCGTCTTAAATAAGACGCAAACTATATCATTTATACGAGCATTTCTTATCTAATAAGACGCGTCTTAGCTAAGCCGCGTCTTATTTTAGACGAAATGTACCGTTTATACGGAAAGTTCGCGTCTTATTTAAGACGCGTCTCATTTTTCCTCGTATAAATGGCCCTATTGCAACACTTGCATCGCCTCAAATCACGGAATGGCGGGAACCACTTGATTTCCTACCGGAATTTCCGGAATTTCCGTATTTCCCATGTAAATGGTACAAGTGTAAATACCCCCGGAAAAGGTTACGACACCACAACAGCTTGGTCTCAAGGTAAACAAAAACAGTCAAAAGCACTCTCACCATTTGTTTGCCTCTAGACAAAGCCGCTTGAACATTCTGCAATCGGCCCTCATCATCTTCAAACACTTCTGCAGACCAAAGGCCACAATTCACGTGCACCCACTCATCCAAACCACAGCAAATGAGGCGGCCAGGGCCGGAGGGTTCAGCATCTCTTGTAAGACCACACAGAAGACAACGTCTGGTGTCCTCCTGAAAATAACGAACGAAGCTTAGGTAAAAGTATAGTGTTTAATGTCTTACTAATCTAGGTCGTTAACAAGTCATCCTCTTCATCTACATGTAGGCCAATGTTTCATCCCACGTAAGGTGAAAGTGAAACCTTGACTTTTACAACCATAAAATACATTTGTTTGCCCTTTTGGGCCTTTTTACATATACTTCAACAAGTAAAATCCCTACGCTTTCATATACCTGAAGACTGAAAAAAGGACCCCTTTCGGGGGGGGGGGGGGCGGGTCTTCCCTTCTACGCCATTATAGGGAGTACTCCTCCCCCCGTCTGTTTACTGGATAAATCGCTAGTGGATAAAGCATTTAGTTTATATGCACGGTTTATCCACTGGATGGTGATTTTTCTGGTAGATATTTAACAATTATTCCTCGAGCCTGAATGGGCTATTGCGGCCATGAGAGCGAGAGGAATAATTGTGTTAGTAAAATCCAACTAGTTGGTCAAAAATATCGAGACAAAACAACTTTAGCTAGTTAAAGCAAAACTTTAATCCTTTTTTGCCGCCGAAGAGCCGGCGCTTTTCGCTACTAGTGGGCTAAAACATATAGCCTAATAGTAGCTAAACCAATCAGAACGTAGCAATGATAAGAGACCACTAGTTGGATTTTACTAAATGTCATTAGTATTTACCAGAAACTCATAAGGTGTTGAAACGTGTAACTCGCGTTCAAGCTTTGTTTGTATATTTTTTTGCTGTCACTGCACGACTACGACGTGAGAGTGCCTAATTTATCGTTTGTGGAGGGCGAAAACATAAGACAACGACTTTCTTTTCCTTTCCTATACTTCGATACAATCTTTAAAATTCACCTCCAGAAACATTTGCTAACATTTGACGAATTGAACGAGATGGAACAAACGCGATAAAGTTTTCACAAATTCACTTTTTCAGTGACATTTTCGTAGCCGTCTAAATCGTTGTTGCAAGCTCCCTGTTTTTTGAACTGTCGCGGGCGCGCAGACTAAAATTACGTCACGTCTTTTACGAAGTTGGATTGGTCAGTTATCTTTTCATCTCGTTCCAAATATAGTACTTGCGAAAACATATGAGAGTTACACGTTTCAACCCCTTATGAGTTTCCGTATTTACCAAATCAGCTTCCATAACCTGGAATATCCCTGGCTATTTACTGTTTTTGGCTAGGGTCGAATCAAATGGTGTCTCCTAACGTGATGGAAGAAACTGTCTGACTGTTAAGCCCGGGTGCAAAATTGGACATAGTATCTGCTTTACCTCAATTAATGACTGCCTCTTTTCTTCACTGTTGCCGTCCAATTCCATTGGTTCTTCGTTTTTAACTGTTTTTTCTGCAATATTCTCATTGTCAATCTCCATCTTTTCTTCATTATCTGTAAATGGGCAGTACGGACAGTCTCTAAGCAAGTTTACTAGTGAAAAATTCACCTTTTAACAAAACCAAGCAACCAATTTACCACCGTCCCCCAAGGCTTCAAGCACCCATCATTTTCATACGTATAACCCCTCCCCTCCCCTCCCCTCCCCACCCCTTCCCACCACACACACACACGCCCAGGCCTAGTTCATGAAAAGTTGACTAGCGCTAATCCAGGATTAAAATTTTGTTCCATTTTTGAATTTACCTTCCTATATATTTCTGGGAGAAACATTTTATGCTGCCATTACTGTATCTCAAGGGTCAACGTTAAGTATGTAAGCTCAAGTTTCATGCTCCTAGACAAGAAAACCGTGCTTAAAATTTGGCTTAATCCTGGGTTAAACTTAACCATCTTTTGAGGAACTGGGCCCAGGCTGCTAATACAACTTAGTGTACCAGAAAGATGCATACATGTGTAAAACAATCCTACCTTTTGCTTCAGGGCAGTTGGATGTGGACTCAGGAGGGGGAGACTGGATTATTATTGCAGGTTTAGGATCTGATTTTCTTTCGGAATCCTCCACACAGGCGTAAGCATGATCCCAGCTATCAAAGCAAATACTGGGTCCAATGAATCCACTGCACAAGGTAAAATAGATGTGAATGAGAATCAAGGCACATTAGTGATAACTGAAATTTGCATGATTATGTTGTCACATTCCACAGGTCAAGAGTACAGGTCACTGCTCCATCGATGAATTACAAAACCCTGCAGATTCCCCTCAATCTAATAGAGCATTTTGTTTAGGGATTAGGGCTACGAGAAACTTTTAATGCTAATATTCATTTATCTGTATCATGATGACCTGTTCTCCGACCTGTGGAAAAGTGACCTGCATTTTACACCGGCCGCTTCTTTTCTCTACTTCTTTTTACACCACACTGAGATAATTAAATTGCTGTGAGTCATATTTTCATTTCTCTTTGCAGTTTTTGATCTTGTGATGAAACAAGGTCTCAAGTTAGGTATAAGGGTATCTATTACTAAAAATGTAGTTCCAACTTTTGAGTCTCCACAAAATTATGTGAGGCAAACTAAGCACTTACACAATTTTGATATTTTTATGCATCATCATGTTCTGGTGTTGTAGTCAATATTTTGTTTTCATTTTGAATTTGACTACATTTGAGTAAGGGTGTAACGATTCATATTCCTTGTGATTCAATTTGATTTTGATTATTTCGATTCGATTATGTAAATGTTTCTTAATTCTTATAACATAATGTGTAATGTTAACAACATGCAACCCTAAACCCTCAATTTGAGAATAGTAACAGGGACAGGAGGATTCACAGTCGCTTGGTTCGTAGCCATGTTTGAGAACCTGACAAAGATGGTTTGCCTTATTTGGAAATTCTCAAGGGGTGGTTGAAAGGATAGCATTTTTACCAGGCAACACAAAATGGTGCACAAAATACAATATAATAACTCACTGAGGGCACCCTGGAAAAGATATGCAAAAATCAAAGCAAAATTGAAATGTGGAAGCAAAGAATGGTGAATCGAACCGGACAGTCATAATCACGATTAATCGAAAATTCGATTAATCATTACACAACTACATTAAAAAAACGTTTTGATCTTAGACCTCAAATTTTGAGGTCTAAGATCAAAACGTTTTTTCATTTACTTGGGAGGAAGTACTGGTTGATTCTCACTGGTCTCCTTATTATCCTTCAGTGTATGCCAAGGAAACATCAACGCCAGTTCCTGAGTGTTAAAATATAGAACAAATATTGGTCTTAAAGACATACATTGACAAGAACGATAAAAATTAAACAAAATTTCAAGCAACCACAACAAAACAATAGGGAACATTGCAGAAAAAAACAATTCGCACCCATGAATGATTTTAGAGTAATGCTTTTTTGTTTAGTTAATATTTGTTTTCTTGTTGAGCTTTTCAAACCTGGTGCCTAAAAAACTAGTGATGGTAGATGTTATTACAGTAAACATCATAGTAATCTATGTCCAAAATAATCACCTTGCAAAATGATGAAAAAAGAGAAGACCATTGTTTTGTTAGTTCAAGATCAGCCTCTACAAGTCCAAACACTTTGTCTAAAATTCCCCTCAAGTCATGGCAAAAGCTTTCCTGCAAAAGCAAACACAGTTGGGTTTATAAGATGTCAGTAAATTTTGTCAATATGCATTCTTGTCTCTACAAAAGAATTACTGGTTACACTAACTTGGATTATGATGAAGTGAAACAGGAGTTTCAACATGAGAGTGAGTGCTGGCGTTTGAACTAGAAGAAGATACTAGCAGTAAGAGCAACATGTGTGAAGAAGAAGGTAATGGGAAATGAGATTGCAAAAGCAATATAGTGAATAAAGAGCAGAGAAAGATTTAAAATTATTTTAGTTGTAAGCAACATTGCCTGGGAAGGTTAAGAATTCAAAAGTAGATGCATTCCTTGACTGTGTCAACTGTGTGGTTAATAATGGTTCTTTGACCCAATTTCTCTTCGACTGAGCAAAAAAACTAATTAACCAAAGTGTCTACAGGCCAGTCTCTCAAAATTTCTGCACCCTTTCCAGGCCAAAGGCATATTTTAAAATCAAGATCTAAAGAAGGTGGAAAGTGTTGGCTTTAACCTGCTAACCGGTGCATTTTGTTTCATTATCTGAGCAAAACTTATCGTATTGTATCATTTACAGTTCTTGAATGTAAAAATAGCAAACTTAGAACATCCCTCCGGGCCCAGTAAATACTGGGATCTTTGAGAAATGGGCACCAGATAAGGCAAGACTTTTAACTTGTCAGAAACCTAACAATTCTAATGAAGATTTTACCTAGATTTTTTTAGTTTCGATTTTACCTATATATAAAGAAGAGTTTGCTAGCTGTCTCATTCATGCTTGCCAGCAATTAATTCAAGATTTCCCTGTACATGAAGAACATACATACCACGGTTATGTACTTTTTCTCTTTCACTTTTGCTGAAATACTGTCCAGATCTTTTGGATGTCCATTGTCCACTTGTAGCTGGAAGATGAAACAGGAGTAGGCAAAGCATGTTTCTTTTAGCAATGAAAGGTTCTGTAGATAAGGTTCTGAGACAATTAGTTGCAATAACTTATGAGCAGGGCAATAACAATAATTATTATTATTGATTGGCATACCTGTTCAAAGTGAGACTGGAAAAGACTATAAGCCTCGCAAGATTTTATTTCTTCCAAAATCTAAGAAAAAGAAAGAAAATTGAAAAATTAATTCAATCAAGGACAACGTGTGCAACATTATCATCATCATTATCATCATCATTTTTAAGCCCATTCGCTCAGGCTGCTCTGAACAACAATGTTATTCCAAGCATTCCACTCCAACTTCATGGTCAAGATGAACCCTGTCGATTCTGGAATTGCTTGAGAGCATATCTAGGAATGTCATTTCCATTGGGTAATGTAACAAAATCTGGCCTCCCTAAGTGTTGCTCATTAACATGGTGGGAGATTTGTGTGCTTTGATGACCCTGGAAGCTATACGATTTGGGCCTATGGTCCCTGGTGGGTTCAACTGTGCTGGCCAGGTTTTGGGTGAAAGGCCAGACGAATTGCAACAACTGGCCCACCAGGTTGTGGGTTGGGCGATAGCTTAACATCCTGTCCCCTCATTTAACATCCTGTCCCCAAAATTTATCATTACCGAAAACAAACAAAGGAGAAGTGTGGAGGCCTTACATATTATGCAGTGTGAAGAGGTGAGGAGGTTAAGGTCATGTAACAAAACTTGACTTCCAATTGTTGAAAATAGATGGCATTGTGCCTTAGATAAGAAAGAAATCGATTGACTTTTAAATGGTATTTCTACTGCTGATTTTCAAATTAACATTAGGATGTTTCATCTTGTCCAGTCGTTTATTTTGCCATCAAATTGCTTGTGTTAGTTGCTGTGTGTGTGTTTTATTTATTTTTGTTTTTCTTTTTATTCTTTCGCTTTTTTTATGTGTGTGTTCAATCCTGACGTACATTTGTAATTTTGGAGTATTTAAGGCAAACAGCATAAGCACTCTAGATGAGCCCTTTAGGCTCTTATAGAGCAAATGTTGTAATAAATATTGTTTGAAAAACAAAACTTGACTTTACCCGTTCATAACCAGCTTCCATCTCCTCCATGAGCTCTTTGTACCAGTTCAGTGTCTCCTGTTCTGAACAGCACTGCCTACAGATAAACTGTACTTCTTCTGGCAAGTCTGACAAACACTCGTACTGATCCAAGGTGATGCCTTGACACTCAGCATGCACCCAGTGATCGCACTCAACACAGTGCACCATTTTAGATTCAAAGTCGTCATCAGAGTAGCACTTGTCGCAAAGGGGGCAGAAGTTGCCCTGTTGTCTTTGGACGCCACAGTCTTGGCAATGTGTAAACTCCAGCATCCACAAGGCCTCAGGTTTCTAAAAGAAAATGTTGTCAGTGTCACTAAATTTGACTATATAAGGCTGTGTTTCTTCATAGAAAATCTAAGACTTAATTTTCAAAAATGGTTAGATAGGGTTCCTGCTATTCTGGTTGGAAAATGGGCAGTCGTTTGATCTGATGCATTTTTTTCTATATTTTTCCCTAGTTACATTTAATAGTGGGTTAATCTTCCATAAGGTATTGGTTATATAGAATGATGATGATGTGAATGGTACCACATTGTAGTTGCAATTTACTTGCAATTGCTTAAATTGCAATTAAAACTGCAATGGTCGTATCTTCAATATTACATTTAAATTGGTAATGAACAAGATTTTCAAACTGATGGTTTAAGTAAATGGCAATAAGCACCCCAGCACATTTCCAGTACATGGGAAATTTCATTTCTCTCTCAGCAGAACAGAACACTTTTTATCCAATCCACAAAATAACTTAGTGGCAGTAAGCAGCTTACCTCTCCGGCAGTCCTCTTTCCACAATTCTTACACTGAACACAACGACCACATACCTGGTAAGAAAACAAGACAAGTAAGGTTTATAACAATGAAATTATTTAAAACATTCTGCCTGATATGCATAACAAGGTAAATTATCTGTATCATAAAGGTTGCTTAAACCATCTGCATTATAACACCGTCAATCAGTGACAAAATTTAAGACACTTTGTCCTCAAAGACATTTCTTACATTACTATATATATACTTAAAAACAGAAAAGTGAAGGTTTCCCTACCACATCTACACATTACACATTTGTATTATAAACAAGTTTTTTAGCTCTTTGACATAACGTGATTGATTAATCTCTTCATATCAACCATTTTTTAATAGAGTGATATTTTGTTTACCAAGATAAACCTAAATATTGATGGTAACAGCTCAACAATTTTGTCATACGGTGTGTATCTCTAGGAAAATCCAAGATTAGATTCTTCATCTCAGATGCTTTGCACGTCCATCTTCAAGAGGTGTACACGTGATAGGTATTTGCTGTAACACTGCTGACTTAAGTTTGAATTTTACAACAAAAAGAACCACTAACCCAAACGTCATCTTCTCCTTCTGGTTCTGTGGGGTAATGAGGACCTATACATTCCACATGATAACCCCTCTGGCAGCGATCACACATCAGAAGCTGAGATTTAAGCAGTCAGAGAGTGTATGTTAAAATGATCAAATCATTTAATAACAATATCTAGAGGAACTCTCAAAGTTTTTCATTCACATGGGAGCTCATGGGCATCCTGACAGGATTTGCTATCCTTGCAGAAGAAGTTGACAGTTAGAAATGCAAAGTATGTATTTCAGGTAGTTTCCAAATGGCTGGCTTTTTCACTAGCAACAGAGTCATAATCCATGGAATCACATTCGCAAGAAACAGATTTAAGTTTCCTCTCTTTTCTGACTCCACTGATAACTCGACTTTTGCTTACAATCTATTGAAAACAGGATTGTCAGAGTCAAAATAGAGCGGTTTTCATTTGAGTGTCGAAAAGTAATTGGTTTTGCACTTTCTACACGATGCGATTGGCTTAAAAGATTCGCGCCACCTTTTTATCCAATCAGAAGTAAAACCAAAGCCAATTGTGACGCGCTCGCATGCATTTTCCCGCGCTTTGCGTCAGCCACATGTAATTACTTCGAGCTTTGATTGGTTCAATGTATTGTCTGTGTCCTATGTGATTGGCCAGAGTAATTACTTTGGTTTTGGTTTTACGACACTCAAACGAAAACCACTCTATGAAGAGAAAGACTAAACCAATAAACATTTGCTCATTCCCCAAACCTTGACCTTGTGATTAGTTAAGTTCTTCTGCGTGTGACTTTTAACAGTCTAGTTTCCACTAGATTGTAAACAACAGTGAGAGTGTTAGTGGTCAAATTGGAATGCTGTTTTCACTTGACCATAAGTGCTCTAACTTTCTGATAATGATAACTCCAACTCAATTGTCAGTGAAAACCAGCCCTAACAAAGTGAAGCTAATGTCAAAGCCACTTTCCATTGCAGGAAGAATAAACAAAAAAAAAAATAGAACACGAGTGGAGGACGAAAGAAACTGTCCCATTACTTTACCTTGTCCTGATATCCACAAACAGAACAGCTGCTGCAGTTATCGCAGCACCATGTGCTCTCATCTATTGGAGTCTCATCAAGGCAAAACCCATGAAAAGGTTCAGCACAAACTCTGCAGTAATACATCTACAAACAAGACAAAACAAGAATGTGACTCTCCTAGAATGGCTGAAATAAAAATGACGGAAAAAATCTGACTTTTACACAAAATAATCAGTCCACAGTGACACAAAAATTAGTGGCTTTTATTTGAACAGTCATACTGAGCATGACTGAGTATTTTCATCTACATGCTCACAAGTTAAAATAACCTTGGGCAACATAGTTAAAAATACAGTGGGGATGTTTTGATGGAAATGTTTATACTACACATCTTGAAAGTTCACCAGGGCTAAGTTGTTCAAAGGCAGATTAGTGCTTAAATGGGGTTAAATTTTAATCCATGCTTCTTTTTCTGTTATTTTAAAGCACTTTCTCAGATAATTTTCCCTATTCTTTTTAGAGCATCCAATCACCAAATTATAGACCAAAAGAATTAAACTGAATTTGTTTATTAAGCACATTTCACACTCACCCTGGGTTATCTTAAGCCAGCTTAGAACAATCCGGCCCAGGCTCATAACTTATCATTATCTCTTCATGCATATTATTATTATTCTAAAATCTCTTACACAGATTAACAGAGCATTTTTCTCAAACCTTTTCTGTGCCCTTGCTGCCACAAAGAAAACAGAGTTCCTTTATTGCACTAGGGACACCAGCAGTAAAACAAATTCCAAATCCTTCCTTCCAGATCTCCTCCTCAGTACTGTTATCCTAATAAATGATAAAAATATATTGTTACTCTTTTAGCATCCCAGATTTCATATACCTACATGAAATGAGTTTTAGTTCCCCAGGCCCTTTCAACTTGACTGTTGACTTCTTCACTCTACAAAATGTCACCTTTGCTGTTTGCCTTTGCCATAGGGTCTCAGTTGGTACAGGTCATGTTTAAGCAAACCTACCTTGCACTTCTTCAAAGGTGATTCTGCATCAAAGTAGTGCAAAGTGCCAGTCAAAAAAATATGGCTTACACTTTCCCAAAGGTACCCTCCCATGCACAAGACTGTCACAAGCTCCCAGTTAGAGTTTTTCACAATCCTATAGGTTTGTTCAATCAATTGTATTCTTTACATGTATGTTATTTTGAGTGCCCAAGGCTGTGCTCTGAAAAAATTGAAATCCAGGGTGTCTAGCATTATGGTTCTATGAAAAAAGAACTAAGGTTTTCTTCTCGCCCAGGAGCAAACGTTAGGCACCAAGAGCTCCTGGGTACCAGCAGAGAACAGCCTTAGTGTCACAAACCTGCTAAATCTGAAGCCAAGTGCTCCGATTCCGCCACAAACAAAGAATTAATTTTAAAGTTTTTACAAGATCACAATCCCAGGTGTGTGTTATTATTATCCCTGGTGTCCCCTGCACGCCTCAGCAGACAACAAGCCAGTGGATCTGTTTAAGCATCTTTAATGAGCAAACCGAGACCCAGGGAAGAGAAGCCCCCAGGGCTGGAGGGAAGAAAGAAAACAACCACTTGAACAACTGTGGGAGACAAGTGATGGAATTACGACATGATGTCAGTCAACACTCAACTGGTGAAAAGGTGTGGGGTCCTGGGGCTAATTGGGTTATTCCCTTGGAATATTGATGATTACTATCATTAACTTACACTCCAAGGCAGCTTAACAAGGTTCTTATCATCCAGCACTGCCTGCCTCTTGCCAGCAGGTTGTGGTTTGACTTGAACACTTGACTTTTTCTTGGATTGCGAAACCTGACTCTGTTCTTTCCTGAAAATCTTTTTCATGGGAATGCCTTCTTTTTTAGGTGCCACCTTTGGTTTTGCTGATGATCAAAAAGCCCAGTTAGTTGTCAGCTGAAGGCCCATGATCACCCAAGCGGCTTTTCACGCATGTGTTTTTCTTTTCAAACACTCCTTTTATCAAATTCAGTGTTTTGATGGGCAGAGTGTTTGCTTTTGACTCTGCACACACTCAAGATAGCAATTTTCAACTATGCGAAATCATTTTTCTGGAATACAGGACTCGCAAAGCCGTTCAGTTGAATGTGAGCCTTAAAGCTCCAGTATCTAAATACAGATTCTCCAGACCAATATCCATACATTTCCTTCACGAATAAGCTGAAAGAATCTAACAAAACTTCAAAGCATTTAATTGCCTTTGGTGGTGATTTTATTAATTCTCATAACATTCCCCTTGACGATGTATTGACGCTGTTCAAAGAAAATAGGTGTTGGTCAATCTTGGGAATTAAAGGGTTTTGAACACAATGCGTTGTTATGAATTCCAAACATTATTGCTGCAAGCAACAATTAGGGTTTACAAATATGTCATATTTGGTGTATTTTACACCAAAAAATATATCACACAGTTACACCAAGAATGTTGAGCAGTATACCAACCAATAACATTCTCAAAACTGTGAGAATCCCAGGACGATTCTCAATAGAAGCCAGCAACCGGCAGACTTCTAACAGCTGTAAACCATGAGCCTGATCGATCTCAACAAAAAGTTACACAAAGCTGAACATTTCTTTCATTAAGTAAAGTTAAGAATGAGAAATTTTTACACTGAATGAATCCAGCCTGTTACAGGTTTAGTAAATGAAGGTAAGAAGCATGTTCCTGAAGTTCAAGATAAGGGAAACTTTAGTAATTTATATAGTAGATCTTATATAAACAAGTAATTTTGGGTGAGCCCAAAAATACCTTTCTCTGACTTCCTGGGAACAGCACTGCCCAAAGGTTTTGGCGGCTGAGGATCAAGACACTTGCGTTCACTGAAATTTAAAATAAAGATGGTGAGTAATTCATTGGTTCTCCAGTAAAACTATTTTACATATCTTGACAAATAATCATCATTAAACCACAAACTACTTACACACAAGATTGCTTGCATATTCCTGGTCCTCCAAACTTTGGTTTGTCCCTGCAGTAAAAAATTTAGGTGAAATATATATAATCTATAATTCTCATTTTGCATCACACAATACCCCTTTCTTTAAAGATACAGGGCTGTCATTAAGTTCTGGGCGTCAGGAATTTCCCCTGGTTACTATGAAGGTGTTGGTCCAGAGGTTGTCAGAAAGTTTTGACGCTGAGTTGTCAAAGTAAGCCGCCAGTCCAGGGATCTTTTATTGAAAATAAAAAACGCCATCCACAAAGAACTGCCAAGCAGAGTAGCTGACCGATACTAACCAAGTAGGTAACAATTTTCGCTGGCAGCCGGCTACTTTTGGCAACCCTGTGTCCCCTGACAACTTTCATAAAAAATAGATGCAAATAGAATCAAAGGAATCCCTAGCTGTTTAATTCCCCACCCACTTGTTATATCTCCTTGGCAATTTGAAATCTTAGTGACAGCTTTCAAAATCATTCAGTTTTCAAAACATTTTGTAATGGTTTCAGAATATTTTCTCTGCCTAGTTGACCCATACTAGGGACATTTTTATGTAGTAGGTCAAAATGAAATTCAGGTTAGAGCGGTTTTCATTTGAGTGTCGAAAAGTAATTGGTTTTGCACTTTCTACACGATGCGATTGGCTTAAAAGATTCGCGCCACCTTTTCATCCAATCAGAAGTAAAACCAAAGCCAATTGTGACGCGTTCACATGCATTTTCCCGCGCTTTGCGTCAGCCACATGTAATTACTTCGAGTTTTGATTGGTTCAATGTATTGTCTGTGTCCTATGTGACTGGCCAGAGTAATTACTTTGGTTTTGGTTTTACGACACTCAAACGAAAACCACTCTAAAATGGTTTCAGCCTGGTTTGACTTTCAGTTTCTTTTGTTTCCTAACACGTCATTTATGATCATGAAAAGTACTTACTTGCACCAACGGCAGACACCACAATCCTCCTCTATTTTACAACCCTCGCAGACTCCGCAACGTACTCTCCTACGCCCACTGACCACAGCACATTTTTCCGTTGGCTTCTTTCTTACGCCCATTTTCTTAATAATTTTCACAACCTTTGTCTTGGTTTCACCACTCTTTGTTCGTACTTTCTTCACAACTTTGATGACTCTTTTCACCACCCTTTCTGTTTGTTCTTCAGGTGATTTCTCCATTTCTTTTTTGATTTCTGAAAGAGGTTTGCTACTTTCTTCATCTTCACTAGAGCTGGGAATTTCATTGTCATTTTTGATTATGTGGAGTCTTGAGGCAGCTGCCTTCTTCCCACTTGTTTTTCTTTTCTTCACTACCACCGGCCCTTTACGAGGCTGGCACTCATTATCAGAGTCCTTATGAACTCTCTTCTCTTCCTGACTCGACCGTCGAGATGATGCACGGCTACTCATTCCACCGTCAGAATCTATACAAGCATTTTCATTCCCACCCTGCTGTTTAATTTCTCCCAAGTTCACTACTGAATTATCTTCAATCAACTCATTCTCCACTTTTTCTTGCATCTCTTGTAGACGTTTTGATTTAAACACATATTTGTTTGTAGAATTGGGTGTACTTTTTTTAGATACATTACTACCTAAAGATGAAACCTCCGAAATGGATGATGCATCACTAACTTGGTCCTCAGAATCCTCTTTTTCATGTTCTTGTTTGATACCAGAAACATCCAGTGTTCTTTTCCTAATTTTAATTCTCTCTGATCTCTTTGTAGATGTTAAGTCTCTGTTACTGTTAATTTGTCTCCCCTCTTTTCTAAATCTTGAGCTAGATAGCTCGTCCCCTGAATTTGAAGTTCTACTATTCACTCCTCCCTGTTTTTTATGACCTGGAAACTTTGCCTGTTGATAATGGTTTCTTTCAGTAAGTGCATTTTTAATCCTCTTTGCGTTCTTAATGCGAGTTTTCCTGGTAACAGTCTGATTCTCATCAGCTGAGGAATTGCTGGCTGTTTTGTCCTTGAAGTCAAACTTTCCATTCTGACAATAAAAAAACAAAATAATCATAGCTGTATAAAAAATAGCCCGCATTGCAGATCAAATTTAACCTCTCAGTAAGTAACGTCTGTGAAGAAGTGCTGATATCCATGTTCTGGGTCCCCAACGATTACTCAAATCCTGGTACACAGGTGGGGACCCTGAACAAGATTTTGGTGCTGTTTCACAGATAGACTTAACCAGAGTTTAGTTTCATCGGTGGTGAAGGCTATGCTACATAAATAACAAGAAAGAACACTGCACATAGCTGCTGTGGTTTAAACTGAAATTCAAGTTAACCGTTTCAGAATAGTTTGATTCTCAGTTGGCCCAAAAAATTCATAATCTGTACAGAACATGGTTAACAGTACTGATTGGTTGACAAAGAAATAAAATATATTATACTCTTTCAACTATTGTTCAAAAATGTACCACGCACAGAATCTACCAAGAAACATTCATTTTCTAGGGAATATTTTTGCTTTAATATGAGAATTACTTTTACATCATCAGTACAGAATTTCTGAGGCCAAAATGCAGAAATCTCCGTCAAAAAATTTTTTCCAGCAATGGGGAACAATGCAAGGTAGCTTTATATAATACAGGTAAAATTTAATTTCAAGTTAATTTTGATTTAACCTAGGTTGATTCTCAATTTCCTTTCTAGCCCTAGAAGACAAAGTAAACTGAGAGTCAACCCAGGTTAAAAAAATTTAACCTGAAATCAAATTTGATCCATAACATATATGTGGGCTAAAAAGGGACAATATATAGATAGAAGTATACTGTAAATTTAACAGCAGAAAAAAAAACATCTTCATACCTTTCCCCCATCACTCGCACCAAGAGGCCTGATGTCAAATCCTGTGGGAGATTCTATCGGAATGCAAAATGTGGTACTCAGACACTGACATTTAACATTTTATGAAGCATAATAATAGCAACATTAATAACGATGATGATGATAATGATGATGATGATGATTATCATTATTATCAGAAACTCATAATATATAATAACTAGTGATCAACCCATGTACACATGACAAACATCTGAAGTGTCAACTGTTACTGGTAATAATAATGATGATGATGATGATGATAATAATAGTTTACTGACTGAGTATTTTGTTGTAGGCATAACTCACCCTCAGGTCAAACCAGAATTTTCTCTATTTTTGTTTCTTATGAATAATTAGGGCTACATAAAAAAGGACATACTAGTTTAACCTGAGAAAAGATTTTACCTACAACAAACCCACCACAAAAGGCTCTTCGTAAGATGGCAGCAAAGGTTTGTAGTCCTATACTCCTGTATATGTGTCAATATTACTTTTGTATTATTTTTCAAAAATAACTTTGAAGAGGAATATTTAAAAACTATGAAGCAGCATTTTAAGTGGAGAGCGAGTTGTTTTGTTAGTAATGTAAACAATGCAGTTTTAAGAGAAACAATGTGGTGAACTCAATTCACCAATTTTTTTTTTTTAACAAAACTGTACTGTGATGAAAAGACTTTAAAATGTTAATATTTTGCAACAAATTACGTTGCCATTAAACATTTATTAGTTGGCTATAGGTAATATTAAAAAAAAGAAAACAATAAAAAAAACATAAAAATCAAATTAGTATAAATAAAAACTTCATTAAAATATTATCAACAGGAGCTACACAGAGAAATACAAAGAGAAAATCAGAAAATCAAATATTTGTGGCAACCTCAAAGTTGAAGTGCATAATTTTTAAAATCACTCATCCTGTAATATTTAATGATGTTTGATTTATATACGAATATCATTATTTTCTTACTTGCAATGCTAACCAGATAAAACAACCCATACGAACACGAAATGCTCAAATAATCCATAGAGGTTTATTCATTAATGATTTTCTTTCCCAAAATGCATCCCAAAATATTAAATTTCCCTGACTCAACATTACCTTCAACAACCTTGCTGAAATGACACTTTAGGACTTGTTTAAAAAAATAGTTATTTCACATATTTTACAAGCCCTTTTATGTATGCACATGATGATGGGAAATTAATTGCATGTCAAAAAAATAATCCCGGTCTGATGCTTCTCTTTCTTTCATCACTGCAAATTCGCTTAACAGTTTACTGACATTGAACTGAATCAAAGAAAGTTAGGGGCTTCGCGTCAAAGTAAACTTCCAGTCTTCATTACAAGTGGCTTCTAAATTAATACAACCTGCTCACAACTGTTGACAGAACTAGCTAATTCATGATAAACAATATAAATACCTGGATTAGGAACGTAGACGCTTTGACCGGCTGGTAGCTCCATTCTCTCCAACTTCACCTCTGCCAGTCGTAGCGATTTCTCAGGTGGACATTCGCCATCCTCGAGGGGCCTCTTTTGTCCTCGATTGATCTTGTTTGCTGCTTCAGATCTCGTTTCTTCTCTCTTTGCTTTGAATTTGGGTGAGGTTACGTCGTCGTAATCCAATTTTTTACTCTTTACAACTCGCCCAAACCGCGATCGCACTTGGTCGCTATGTTTGTTTACCGATGAATTCTGCTTGCGAATCCTCTGTCCCTCCTTGGCCTTTGCCAACAACTGTTTCGCCAGTGGAACGGCTGCTTTCTTTTTTACACCCGCGAAGGGAAATAAATTCCTTTCGTATATTTTCATGCTTTTGGAAAGAACTACTTGAGGAGGTTTTGGGACTCGAGGTACAAAATTTGCCTTCACCTGAGTTGTTGATTTCACATTCGGTGACAAGCAAGTATTGTCGAATACAGCCTCACGAACCACAGGACGCGCGAAGCGTCTCTCGTACGACTCTCTCTTCTTGTACTGTTTTGCGTATATGTTTTGGCTAGGCGATGTGATCGTCTGCTTTTTCTCCGTCTCCTTGATATTGTTGTTATGATGGGAAGATTCTGGGGGCAATTTTGATGAATGGCCTGCTGAATGACGCGAATGAGTGTCTCGAGCGCCATGATTATTTCTCCTATAACTGACTCTCTCGCTGCCATCCAAATATCGACTGACAGAAAAAGAGCGATATGCTTTGAGACCTAAATCCTCTGCTCGAAAGCCGTAAAATTCTTCTTCCTAGATAAAAAAGAAATCAACATTTGAGCCTAAAATCACTGACCACTGACAGAACTGAAAGGGTTTGATAAACAAAACACTGAAATGTGCATGGCAAACAGAGACATCGAATCACCTCTTCATCGGAATCTCCAAAAATTTCGCGGTATCTTCGAAGACTAATTAAAACTGGCTTGATAACCGATCTCTTCTGTTTTTTAATCAACGTGTCCTTTCTCGTACGTCCAGACATATCCAAAGACTTTTCTTTCTCCAGTGAACGGCTCTTGTTAGATCCTGGGAACTTCATTCGCGCCATATTGCCTCCAAATGCGCATGACTGATAGGAAGCCACGCGTGCTTTGACGACCGCACAAGATCATGGGACAAAATGGAATAAACAAGGTATTTTGCAAACTTTTGCTTTATGTGATCGTTGCAACCGCTTTTATTGCACTTGCTAGTCAAGTTTAGTCTATATTTCTTACAGCCTAAGACGTCTTGTAGACGCTAAACATTTCGGAGAGCGCGAAATTTTCTGCACAACGATTGAGCGACCAGGCCTTGTGGGTATTCCCCAATGCGCTGATTTGTTTCCGGTGCATAGCATTCGCCAGAGCGTACATTTCCAGCTTTTTGAATATAATGTATAAGTGTGCTAGGGTTTGAGTTTATTAGCTATTATAGAAGACTTAATGATATTTTGTTGAGATGACGCGAAAATAAGTGGTCTCCCGCTAACTCGGTCCTAAACATATGCGTCGCCGAGCGCGCCATGATAAAGCGATCGTTCCCAAGGACTCCCAAAAACAGCTGGCGCTAAAGACGATCAAAATGCAATTAATTTATTCTGTTAGTTTTTTTGGCGGCATATGCCCCACTTTATTTTCAATACTTCTAATCCAAATCACCCTTTCAATTCATTTGATGCCACACTCTCCGATTATTTGTTCATTACAGGACTTTGAGACAATTAGGCGCGGGGTTTTCCCTATCAGATCTTGTTGCTCCGCTTTCAAGGGACGAACAAGTGTGTTCGATTTTACCGGTATATTTGTAGAGGCATAATCTTCTTCCTGTCTGCCCTCTGTTTCATTTTCTTGGAATCGTTACTTGCTAAAAAAAACTATCATTTCTGAAAACACCTGGACCCGATCGTAAACCACGCGCACCGCGGCCGAGGCTAGAACTCACGCCACACATAAACGTGTCCGATTTTAAAAGTACCCGGTAATGATTTCTTTCTATCCCTTCTTTTCTTTTTGTGATCGTTAACCTTGATTCCAATCTACAATCGACTGGCAGACTCTAAGCACTTCCAAGAGATTCAATTTGCATGTACAAGAAGTCAGTTCACTCATTTCACCAGCGAAAAGCAAACTTCATGATGGAAAGATTCAGATAATACTTTTCAGGTTACACAATCTCTCGAAAGAAGAACAAAAAGTTATATGTATGGGCCACACACAGGGTGGCAAGTCTTTGGGGAGTCCCACGACATTTGTTGATCATCCTTGAATATGGGGCTGGACGCAGGATACGCCGAACGCGAGAGCTTATTTGAAAGGCATTCGTATAGGGAAATATGCGTTCAAAATTTGGATAAGCTTTAGAATCGAAATTTATTTGTTCAATCACTGAGAATTTTCAAGAAATGACAGGGGTCTTTTACTAAGATAAGAACGCTATTGCTGATTTCCGTGCTCGAAGATCTTTCGATCCTTCTTGGCTGTTCTCAGGGTTCGGACAGAAGAAAAGAACTTAGGGTAAACTAAAAAATTGACTTGTAAGCAAAAATTAGCGCTTTCTTTATCTTTACTTTGACGATCATGATTGCTAAAAACGGACTCCTAGAAGCTTTTTTTTTTCTTCAGATTTTTAGAAAAAACCTTTCCCTGGGCACATTTTTTCCGCGATCTCGTCCGATTACCCCCGACAGCTGGTTACTACGGAGTCTTGCTCCCGCGTTCCCGCGAAAGCGGGCCAAATTAAACTATGATCCCGCAAGTTAAGCGCTGTCTGCCGTGTCCTCCCTATGATATTGTTAACGGTTGTTAATAACTCTCCTGGCTCGCGAACCAATTTGCTTGCGAAGAGACTTCATGTTGAACAGAGATTGCTCAGTGATTGCTTCCAATTCAAATTCGCACCATGTATTTTGTATTGTAAAATGCTCAAAAACTTATACGTCACGTATATACTGCTTATGACACGCCTATTAAACAATGATCGATTTCAATGGATCTCCGAGCACTTTGCTCGATTTTGGCGAAAATCAGGGGAAAATCGATTTGGAAATCGCGTGGGTATAGTTCACGACGATGTATGCTGCAGCTTTACTTCTGGCGATTTTTTTCCGTCGAATACAGCCATATAAATAGACTTCTACGTGTAAATTGACTCGTCTAAATTGTCGTTAAAGTTTTAGTTACCATACCACAAATTCGAAAAGTTAGCTGATCGAGTTGTGAGTTCTGGCTGGATTTTTGTGTTAATCTGCGAGGGCCTGGGGACATTGTCTGACCTGTCGTGATTTTTCAAACCATTTTCCTACTTTATGTAGACTGCACGAAAGATCCCTTAAGGGGATTAAAACTCGATAGACCTTTTTCGCTTTTATGTTTAGTTCTGTTCGAGGTCCTGTCATCGCAGACCATGTGATGTTACCTCAAAGAACTGTTTTTTTCTTTCAGATTTCGTGCTATCCACGTACATATGCGTGCATAACTAATAAAAATCCCTTGAGAACATCACGTGACCTGAATTCGAAAAATAAAAAGGTCTAAAGAGAGACTAAACGAACAAACATTCCTCAATAACGAGAAAAATAAGAGTGCATGATTCATTTGCAACATACGCGTATAGCTGTCGCATTTGCCTGTTGGAATTTTTCATTGTTTTTCAGCCTAAAAACAGTAAAAAGGGAGAGGAATCTGCTTATACTGGAGATCTTAAAGATCTGTTAACTCGTTTGCCCTCTAAACCCCATTATCAATATGAAAATCCCATTTCTCATTTGTTTCCTCTATTCAGTTCCTACAAAAGTAGCGGGCAGGATTTGTAAAATTATAAATTAAATTTCAACATGTTTGATCATGTCCTTAATTCTCATCACCACTTTGTTTATAAACCAGTGATATAACAAAGAGAAATTTGATGCTAATCGCTCTTACGGTCTAAAGGGTTAGGGAAACGTTTACGCAAAAGCCGCGCTTTAATAGTGATGACACAGTCAAAAATTCAATTTTTAATCTAATTCAACTATTTACAGATTAAATAAACGGTCTTCTTCTCCTCTTTAAAGGAAAATATCTTTAAAAAGATTTTTTCAAGGTCTGTGCGATCAGTAGATGGTCTGAAATTAGGCATGTACTAGTAGTCCGCTGAGGAGAACTTCATCAGAGTTGTTGGCTGTTTGGCATTGTGCCCATTAGTTTACTAGGGAATCGGCCTCTTCCTGGAAAAAACCTCTAAGCAATGGATCGAAATTCTCGTCACTTCGTGCGATTTGTCGCTCCAGGGCGGCACGGAAGTCTTCCTTGGCCCCCTTGTTTACCCCTCGGGTTACCGCCCTACTGTAAAAAGACAGATATGAAACAAACACAACATCATAAGTCAGGTCATATCTTAAACAAAACAATAGTTATTTGGTCCTTCAAACCCGCACCATTTTCTTAAAATTTGTAAATTCGTAGCTGTTCACGTGACCAAAACGTGATTTTTACAAATTATGAATTACCTCTTTCTGAACGCAAATTTTGCACTTAAACTTCAAGGAAAATGTTGAAAGGATGACGTGGTAACGTTTACAGCACATCTGAGCGTAACTATCAAAAGTTTAACAAGATATAAGGAAAAAGTAGTTTTGGCCGCCATGTTGGAGGGCAAGAGTATACCCTCCAACATGGCGGCTAATACAAATCATACTATTTTGTTGAAAAATCAAAGTGCCATAAAATATCTCCCTTAAATGCGTTTCCTCTCAAATTTCCGGTGTAAGATAATTTTTATCTGCTTTTTCAACTTTTGGCATCAGCAAGATTCCAACTCATTGTTTAAAGGAAGTATTGGTCACGTGACCTCTTGGTGCAAGAGGCCTATTAGAGAGCTTTAGATTCTAGCTGATTCTGAGACGAGGACGACCATGAGTACGAGATTTTTTCAAGACTCAGTAGTGCTCACGCGTGAACCACCGTCGTTTTGGCGGGAAAACGTGATAGCCGTCGTTAATAGCCGTCTTCATTCTGATCTACTACGAGTTTTAGCGTGTGGCGGGAACAAGTTATCAAATGTAAGAAGTTTTATCATTTTGCTATCTGGAGAGGGCTTATCCTTCTTCAGTATAAATAACCGTACTGACGTTTTGGTGAAAAAAAAGTAAAGCGAAGCTTTCCGGGGTGTCTTTTTTTTAGAACACGCGCCTCTCAAATCTAAAGCTCTCCGCTATTGTCGCATATACCATAAACTGCCGCTAATACGCCCCCCCCCACCCCCCTATTTATAAGTCCCCCAGTTATAGGCCCATGCACCTGTAAACAACAACAAAAACCGTCCGACTATAAGACCCGGATACAATCCTCCTCCAAATGTATGAGAATAAATTCGATTTATTATGACATTTTGAAATATAAATAAACTCAGCAAATGCAAAAAGGAATCTTGAATTTATGAAGAGAAAAAGGGTCAAGTTTCCCTGGGACCTGTAAGTACGCATAAGTACGCATAATTTATGAAGAGACAAAGGGTCAAGTTCCCCCGGGACCTGTAAGTACGCATAAGTACGCATAATTTATGAAGAGACAAAGGGTCAAGTTCCCCCGGGACCTGTAAGTACGCATAAGTACGCATAATTTATGAAGAGACAAAGGGTCAAGTTCCCCCGGGACCTGTAAGTACGCATAAGTACGCATAATTTATGAAGAGACAAAGGGTCAAGTTCCCCCGGGACCTGTAAGTACGCATAAGTACGCATAATTTATGAAGAGACAAAGGGTCAAGTTCCCCCGGGACCTCTATTGGAAAAACAAAACACACAAGCTAAAGAGGTCTATAAGCCTCCTTGGATATAAGCCCCTCCGATGATAAGCCCTCCTAAACCCTTTATGAAGGCGCATTAGCCCAAGGTTTATATGAGACAGTTGACCGTATGCTAAGAAAAACGGTGATCAGCAGTAAAATCTCAACAGTTTTTACGAAAAAAGTATCAGTTTGATGTGGCACAGTAGAAGCGTGCTCACCTTGAACCAGACGTGGCAACAGGAACAAGATCAAGATTATAGCTGTCGTCAGTATAAAGATGAGCGAACTCTTCTAAAATATCGATATCTGGCAACAGTTAAAATAGACAACTCAATACGTTTATCATCATCACCACAACCAACACGATAATCATTATCATCATCATAATCATTGTCATCATAAGCAGCAGCAGTAGCATTATCACCATCATTATTAGGGAGCTTAAGGTGACGTTACACGTTCTCGTTGCCGTCCGCGTCGTTGGATCTTACAGTCCCTAATACATCATTCACCATCAACAACATCATCATCATCATCAATATTATCCTTACCGTTATCACTCTTCTCTTACAGCTAAGTTAACAGAATATTAACTTGAAACGAAAGACGTGTTGTTTGACGTAAGTAACAGTCTTGAGCCTAATTTCCAACTTCCTCCGCCACAATCAGCAAGGAGTAATTTGAGTGAATATGCAATGAAAATCCAGAGGAAACAAAATCCAAATGACTGTAATTAGTAATCATGCTGGTTTCGTTATACTCTGAGTCATGGTTTTGCATTTAAAACATATTGGACTTGGGTGGTTAAAAGCTCTGATTTACAACGGAAATCCACGTTGTCTTTAGAGTCACTTTCTGTCAGAACCTACTCAGCCAAACCATCTTAAAAGGAACACCAAAAGGGACACAACCAAGTATCCGCATTACAGAGGTGTTCGTATTATAGAAGTTGAGATTGTCTGAAGTTTTGCATGTTAGGGGACCACGAGAGCTATCCGTAAAAGAGGAGTTTTTTTTGTATTAAGTAGAGGTACAACAGTAATGTACTTCAGGGCAAGGATTTTTGCGATTCGTGTAAAAGAATACCACACGTCATTTTTTAATAGGCCACTTCCGAGTTCCAAACACCCTCACTTTCAAAGTTAGGCCAAGTGCACCTTTCTTGAGAAAATGAGTTTTATTTACACGACAATGAAAAATCATTTCCATGTCAAAGGCTGACCACTTACCCTCGTTTTGATACAGAGGCTCGGGGAAACTCGAAAATGGCCTATTGATATTTCAGTCCCTTGCAGCGTAGTTAAAGGACACAAAACAACCAACAAGAAAGTACCGCAAAAGGATACTGCTTACATAGTTGAAAAACACTCTGTATTTCAGCCCGCCATGATCACGGATCTTGTCGAGGAGTTCATAAAAAGTTGCTTCCTCTCTTGGCCAACCATACTGCAGAAGAACGATTACGTGACCTATGAGGGTGTCATTACGTCCTTCAGTCGCCAGTCTTTGCTGAAGAAGAAAGTAGAAAAGAAAAGTTGGTGTCGTTTTTTATGCTGTAGGCAACTGTTGGTAGCTGTTGTGTTGAAGGTTGGGTTTTGTTCAGAGGTTAAGAATGGTTTTAAATGGTTCCTATATAACCGCCTCGATCGTTAATAAAATATAAATGATCGAAAGGAACTCATCGTCATAAACGTAACGCTAAATTCATTAAATTCGGATTTATAGGGTAGCAAGTTGGTACTATCTTCGAACCAAGTTGCTAACTTGAAAATGTAGCATAAGAACTACTCCTAGAAGCGATATATTCAGTGGAAAACGGTTTCCAAAGAATAGCAAAGATGGCTCTAAATGGTACGGAACGATCTTTGAAAAAGTGTTTTCAAATCATCGCTGCGATCACAGGGTTCTTTTTTCAGCGATCTTACGATAAAACACGAGAAGGGGTGTTTTATAACATATCAAACACCGAGAAAAATGAAAATGAAAATGCGACGCGTGGCCGAAAATGTTTCACGAACTACAAGGTGTTTAATTTTGTGATGAGACACTTATTTAAGTGTTTGATGTAACTAACTTCTCAATTAAAACTGACGATCTTCAAGGATTACTTGATAGCACAAAAACGAATAATCTTCAGTTAGATAACCACAAATGTCACGGTTCATAGTATTTATTTGCACTTGAATTTGTAATTAATGTTTGAGAATGTCTTTTTAGTCTCAAGTTTTATGTCATTAAGTGATTTCATGACTACACCATCAGTAACACAAAGACCTTGGCTAAGTCCCCTTCTGATTCTTATCAGGGAGCTTTAGCAGTTGAGCGACGCACTTTAACCGGAAATACGGGCTTTTGCCTTTTAAAATACCTTGACACTATTGCTAAGTTTCTTTACTCTTACAGAGACAGTTTGGCCGAAAATGTGGGTAAAACCACTACCCAAGATTGAAAAAAGTCCACTTCCGGTTAGTCTGCTACACAGCTGTTTATAGTGTCGTCACGCAACGCTCCTCCCCATGGCTGTGTAGCAGACTAGCTTCCGGTTGACGAGCGTCGCTCAAAACCGTCTTTGTTTTAGCTCCCCATTGTCACAATTGTTCGTTTGAAGTCACTCAATCACCTTGAGGGAAGACAGAAGTAAACGCACACAAAAGGACAGAACTTCCGCTTCACTGCACTGAATCAGTCGCAAAGTCCGACCTGGAAGTAAAGGCACAAGATTAAAAATCATATGACGCACGTTTCTCCTTTGCTGATTGGTCTAAATCCTCTGGCAAATTCTTCATAACCAGCTATTCCCAAATTTGGACAATATTCGTCGATATCAATATCAATCGACGTCAATAATGGAAAAAGGACAAAAGGCGTGGCTTAGATGTTTTACCAGTGCAGACCTCGTTCCTAGGGTTCTTCCTTCTTGCCTCGAGAAAGAAAAGAGAGAAAACCCCCGAACGAGGTTGGAGAAAATGGTGTCCGTGCGTCCTCACCGCTGCGCTCGGTCCGTACATCCTAACCTCGAGCCAAATATTTTCCCGTTCGGCCCTCCTACTCAATCAATAAGTACATAGAATGTATGAAAAAAACATTACTGGATTCGGATGTCGCATGATGTGAAAAATTATGAAGATCTCACAGGGTGTTATCCCTCCTCGATCTGCATAATTCTTCATATCAAAAGGAAGCCAAATCAAATGATTGCTAATTAATTCATCGGAACAAGGGCTTGTAAATTCTATGGCACCAGTTCTAATATTTAAAGGTTATCAATTCCACGCCATTTTTTATGCTAAAAAACCCTTTATCTTAATGCTATGCTTCGTTTGTGGAACAAATCCTAAATTACCAGAAGTAGAAGATGTGGCGGTTGCCGAGTCGTTTCCAGTTACGTCAAGTTTTCCTTGATGGACTGACGTCGATCTTTTCAGTGCCATGTTTTCTGTGGTCGAGTTTCTTGACGAAAAAAACTGAAGACCATAGAGAGCTTCTTCACATGCTCTCTGTGGAAAAAATAAGAAGAAAAATCAAGAAAACAACAACACACAAACTTGAAAGCACCGTCGAACCTCTACTAAGCAATGGCCTAGCAAGTTAGTCCAGTTCTGGCCCCCCTCTCTCTGTCACGCAACGCCGGGAGAGGGCGTTGCGTGACAGAGAAAGAGGGGCCAGAACTGGACTACCTAGTAAATAAGCTAGCTACCTACCATCCAAGCCCGTGTTCACGGACACTTGCAGTTTTTACCGGTTGCTTCTTCTTTATTATTCTGTTTTTGGTAATTTTGCGAACTACTTTCTGCATTAAAGTCGCCACTTCCAATCAATTGCACTTTTTCTAAGGTTAAGTACCTTTCCATAATCAGTCACTCAAAAACACAATCGAGAGAAGTCAAAAACAACTTGTGTTTGCCAACGTGATTTTTTATTACCTTATGATCGTCAAGTTGAAAGTAACAACAGGATAATTGAATGGCGCCTCTTATCAATAACTGAAAGACAAAAGATACAAGGAGTTTGATCATGGGCTCTGAAATTGGGAGTGGCCCAATATCTGAGGGAAATTAAAGCCCTGGAAAATAGGTAGTCTCACATCCAGCCGTTTTTGTCTCGTCACGAAACACCCCTCCCCAAGAAGGGAAGGGTTCGTTGGGGAGGAACGTTGCGTGACGAGCCAAAAACATCTGCGCGCGAGACTAGGAAATAGGTCGAAGTTGGATAAACAGGCCGCTGATAAAATGTCACGCAAAATGAACATTAAAATAAATAAAACAGGTTATTAAATTTTAGTTTGTGTTAAAACTTACCTCTTGGTTGGATGAAGTATCTTGCTCCGAAGAAAGCCTTTGTTCTTGAAGAAACTCCACCGCCTTTTTGTATTTTCCCTAGCAAAAAAATAAGGTCCGTTCGCCATCAATTTTCAAACACATCTGCCTTGTGCTCAGTCGTTTCTTGGCTTTTACGAAAGGATTATGGGATTATGGGATTATGGGAAGGGTGAAGGATACAGTGAGCCTTTGCGTTTTTAAAGCTTTCCCATGATCCTACTCACATCACATTGAACATTCCCATGACCCCTTGCGAAAGAAATTTGTTATATCGTAAGAGAATTTCCTTTGCTAACATGAACTTTATGGCTCATAATCAACAAAAATGAACGAGATTAACTAAAATGCTCCGACCTAGTGATTTTATCAAACGATCACTACCCTTCTAACACAAAACTGCTTTGTTACCTTATAAATAAGTCGGTCAACTTGAAACGTTCTCATCCAGTTCCACTGCCCAACCTCCCACTCATCCAATAGACGAACAAAATCTGACCAAAAGAGACTCTTACGTTGGTGCGTATATAAGTACTTAAAACAACGACAACAACTGAGCAAAACTTAAACAATTCTACTTAAAAATTAGTCTACGAGTTCGGGTTTTCTTCTAATTTGACAGCGATGGCAACAAAAAAAGGTAAAAAAAGAGGTTTAGCAAAAAAAAATTCTCTGTACATGCATCGCACTTTCTTCGTACATTTCTATGCCGTTGCTGCACAACGGAGTCTACTAATCAAGTTTCATGTAGCACGTCAAAACAAGACAGAGATTTTCTGTTTCCTTTCCTGTAGAACTAACAGAATTAAGATTGAGTCCTTCAGAATTCGACTACAGAAAAATCCGCTAACATCTTATAAATTCTATGAGATGGAATAAGAGAGATAGTTTGATATGGCGCGAATTCACAGTCACCGAGACGCGAAGGCAAGCGCAAGAAGAGGGCGCCGCGCGAGTCACGTGTGCCTCCCGCTGCGTGTGACTCGCGCAGTGCGCTGTTTTTGCGCTTGCCTTTGATTTGCCTGAAACGCAGAAAAATAACATCCATCCTGCAGTCTACTAAGTCCCTGCCGGGATTTTAGCCCATAACATTCCACTGTGAAAAAGTCTGAAAAAAATGCGCAAACACAAAGTGAAAAAAGAATCAAAACTAACCGTTTTTATAATCAACATGGGTGTTCAGAAGATGCCACGCCTCCACGGATACTTGAAAGTCATCTGAAAGGCTTTGACTCACGGAACCACAATCTGACGCAAGGATTTAGAAATACGTATTAGAACAGCGTCGTCAATATTGGTCTGCTGTACACAGTTAGGACCCATGGCCACCACTTCACAGAAATACTGATGGTGTCTCTATGTACCCCCTTTCAAACCATAAAAAGATGGTGACGATGTCTTGTACGGGGAAACAGTCAGTTTTGCCCCCCCTTCGAGTTCACTCCATTAGAGTTCGACCCGTGATTTTCGATCATGATTAGGGTTAAGCACTGACTCAAAATGTTTAGCTTTTATTCACTATTAGGTTTGTTACTATACGAAAGTTAGGTCACGGAGCAAACTCAAACGAGGAGATCCTGAATGGGGTGGAGGGGGGGAGAACACTTGGTTTTTACCACTTCCCTAGAGTTTTTTTTGGCTAAACCCCAAGGGGTACACTTGAGTATGGCAGTAGGATCTAATTATTATTTTTTTAATATAGTGGGGAGGCGGGGTTCTAAAATTCTGGTTTAATGAGATATTTTAGGTTGCAAAAAGAAACTGAACTAACATCTTTGAAAGCTGCATCAGAGTAAAATCCCGATGATAGAGAGATAAAGATTCACGTTTACGCCAAACGGCAATCGTGAATTTGTACCACGTGACCAAATTTTCCCTTTAATTGACGTTTGCTGTTTATTACTTCTACTCAAATATAAGTAGTTTCACGCCAGTTTTTTCTATAAGAGTTGTTCTGGACAGTTTTTATCTGTTTTTTTTTTTGTATCCTGAGAAATTCTCAACTTGAATCTGATGTTTGCCGTTTGCTGTAAACGTGACTCATCTCTAATAATGTGGAAACCTGAATATACAATCCCTCATTTTTGCGTTGACTTTTACAAACACTTAGGGTCGGTTATTTAAACGAAGTGTAATTTAGACCACGGTTTAAGATTGAAATCTTTGGACCTCCACATCTCGTCCACGCTATATGCTTTCATAAAACTGTTCACGATAAATGGTGTTTACACAAAAGCGATTGGCAAACTGAAAATGGCTTAGAACTCGGTTTTGTTCAACACGGGCTAAGCCCCGTTTAAAAAACTAACCCTTACAGTTTTTCATTTTACTGCCAAATTCCTGCTTTTTCCCGACCTCAAGAAAATTTTACCTTGCCCTTATATTTTTCTCACCATAGCAACTCTGAGCAGTCCGTTATTGCTTTTAAAAGTCAAACTAAAGATGACTACATTGCAGGCCGCTGGACTCACTTTTGTCTATTATTATGTATGATGACTGCTTATTTTTGCCATCCTCTGTGCCAGGGGAACCATGACTAACCTGCTAAAGAAGCTTACATGTTATTACAGCAAATCTGGTCAACATATAGCACACAAAACAAAGTTTGTACAACCATAGTCAGTCAATTCACATTCTGTGATGGGCAAGTTTAGTGGGTCTTAATTCACCATACGGCATCGCACCCTATTCATACCATCAAGAGATATAACATTATTTATAATATTATGTATTATTTATCTTAGTTACTTTGTTTTCATGGTCTAGTATAATGAAAGTTTTTTTTATTTTTTTTGTCTTTCCATTTATGACCAGCCAGATTGGGATTAATCCTCAAACTGGTTTGAAGGGTGCGTAAAAGTGACCCCCGATGTAATATCTGTTAACAAGGGTGGATTTAGGGGTGGGCAGAGGGGGCCATGGCCACCCCTTTTTATTTGAAATTTTTTATTATATTTATCCAACAGAAAAATCAAAAGTATCAATATAGTGTCCTGGCCACCCTTTTCTGAAGTTTCTGGATCCACCCCTGTAATTCTCTCTCTTTAGCCAAGAAAACAGAAGGAAATTTGGAAGGAGAACATTACTGATCAGAAGTTACTGTCTTTTTTTCGATCCTAGTTTTTATTTGATGGTATTATGCAGTACAGAACATTTACAAACTTGAACTTTTACCTAGATCATATATTTTACTATGTACTAGTACGGTATCATACTTACAGATGCCAGTTTTCGCTTCTTCTTCTTTGGTGCTGGACTATAAAAAGCACAAAAAACACAATTATTATAAACACGTGCACATGTACCTGCTTATTTAGAACACTCTAACATTCACATGATCTTATAGGGTTTTGATCTCACAAGTTATTGATAGCACCTAATCTATAAATCCTGATTTTCCCTGGGGGAAGGGGGGTACTCAACAAAATTTAAATGCAAGGAGGCTCTGCCTTGAGGTCCAACAACTTACTCTTTTATATTCTGTTTTTGATGGAAAAGGTACCCCTTTCGTATACCTTTTATTGACAAATGGTACCCCTTCACATACCTACTTTAGAACACTCCATCCCTTAACTGCTGCAAATGCACTATCTTTTAAATATAAATAAATCACACTAAAGAAGAAGTTTTCTTGTCTTCTTCACAGCCATAAAATGCATCTGCTAGCCCTATTAGGTCCTCTCACAAACCACAACAACAGATTTTCCTACCTTTTCATATACTTCAATTAATGTAATCCCTACCCTTTTATATACCTGAAGCCTGAGAAAGGTACCCCTTCCGGGCGGAGCCTCCCCGAATAGGCCATTATAGGGAGTGCTCTTTCGGGCAATTTTAACACTCCTACCTACTGGCTCCTGCTGAGTTCATGGAATTTGGATTGCTGCACTCTATACTGTCCTCAACCAAGACCAAAGGATGAACTAAACCAGAGGAGGCTGTCCAAAAAAAAACAACAACAAAACAAGTAAATGCCACTGAGAATAGGAAACTCACAAGCAATAAACAAAAATAGAGTATGCTAAAGAAAGGACCACTACACACATTTGGGACTAATTAACTTTTGGCAATTAACATGACTGTCAACTTCCATTGAGTAACACCTCACCTCCCAGCTGGTACTATGAGTTGAAGCCAGGGCTGTCATTAAGAGGCTGGGGCCGAGGATTTCCCCCAGCTACTATGAATGCGGCTCTGGGCTACTTTCACAGAAAAATAGAACCAAAAGAAATCCCTAGCTGTTTGATTCCCTGCCTACTTGTTGTATTTACCCCACAACTTGAAATCTTAGTGACATTCCTGTGATGCTTAGGCCACAACAATTTGCTGCAGTGGTAGCACACCCAGGCTAGCAACAAGCCTTTTCTAGCAGATCTGCCAGTCATGGCATTTATCACATTATAATGAAATTTATTCTATTAAGTGAATAAACCATCGCTACATTGGTCTTTACTCACAAACTGAATCAAGCCTGTTGACCACACGACAGTATTCCCAAACAGTTTGCAGGAACAAGATGGTGGCAGCATACATGAGTCCAGTTTTTTCCACAGTGTCATCACCAACCTCCTCTTCTGAACTGTGTTTTGTCATTTTCTTTAATTTCTGATGCAGCTCAGAGATACTTGTCCAGTGATCATTGCTACTTCTGCAGCATCAATGAAATACCAAGTAAATAAGTAATTAAAAGTTGCTGTGGATACATGTATCTGGTGCAGATCTACACCTGTTTCCAGTAATATTATTAAAAAATGGATTAGGTTTTTTGACTGTAGAAAGTAAATCAGGCCCTTTTGGAAACTAAAATGTTTTTGCTATGGTTTTAAATTCCACATGGAAGTCAATTTTTTCTCGCCATTCCACAACTACATCATAATATCAAACTTTTCAGCTTTCTACCTCAAGAAATAACAATGGTCAGCTCACTATCAAGCATGCCTGAGGCTAATTTGCATAAAATCTTATAACGACCATAACTTTGTGGAAATTTATCAGAGCCTTCCAAAAATTGGCAACCTTGGAAAAATTGGTAACCTTAACTTTCCTGTGACATAAGAAATCAGGATATCTGGGTGACGTTACCGCTTACGGTTGAGTCCAGGAAAGAGAAAAGAAAACTAAAAATGGGGTGGTGAGATGCAACACAGTACATATTAAATACAGTATTTTTTTAATTGTATCATCATTTCTCGCTTGAATCTGGGTGGAATGGTTGACTCACATTTTTATTTAATAAGTGATTAAGCAAAATAGGTTACGTGACACTTTTCACCTGTTAATATCTTTTTAATAAATTAAAAATTCTCTCCGTTCCGGCCACGAGAAAAATTTGTTCTGCAAAACAAACATTTACACATGGTTCAAACTTAGCTGTAATCAACCATTCCCACCCCATTTTGAATTTCTTTTTGAATATCATTATGACGTCATGTTTCACATGACTACACCCCTTCAACCTTAATTAATTAAATGCCTCGAAAGAAAGTTTCTCACAAGTTTTTTGCAACTTTTAGAATTAAAATGCATGGCCATGGAAGAAAAACAGGTTTATCTTCACAGGGGGTCGAGACCAAAAATTGAGCCATGCCTTAACACACAAGTGAGGAGGCACACAGATGCCAAGCTTAGGACCATTCTCTTGGACTTAATAGGGCTGTACATGAAAAGGGTCTATTTTAAGACTATCACCAGCATTATTATGCTGTCACTTCCTAATTCTTACATCCTTGATCAAGCAACTTGTGACAGTTATTTCACTTCCACACTACCTGTACTTTTGAGAATCAAGCCTTTCTTGAATGCTACAGATCTCAATCCAACCGCACTTTTTGGCCGTCAAGTAAAACAATTCATGCAGGGCTATCCATGGACCTTTGCCATCCAGTACTTCTGCAATAATGCTAGTGTCTATGAGGCTGTTATACTGAGTATCAGAGTGTTCATATACTGAATTATGGACAGTGGCACAAGAGATATAGAACTGAATGGATAACTCTAGCCACTTGTACACCTGGGTTGGTGAGATGCCAGAAGGAATATCCTGAATGAGGAAAGAAAGGACAATAATATTATTGTAATTAACTGTTAGTATCGAATAAATGGATGGCACCTCAGTTGGATAAGATGAATCAAGTCCTGTATTCTGATTCATGATATGAACAGTGGATGAAGAAAGTAGTGTCCAAAAGCCCAGAGCTAGTGGATTTTGCTTTAGGGCTAGTGAATTCTGTTCTTAACTTGCTGATGGGCAAGTGAAGTTTTTAGGGAATTCAAATTACAGAAGAACTGAAATCAATGATCAACAAAAATTTTAACTCTCTAGTTGAAATGACTTTTAGGGAAGTACATGCTAGCTACAACATTCCCGAATGGCAAGCTGTAAACCTGACTGCCTTTGCACCCTGATGGGTGGGCAAACTGATAAAACTTATCTCTTTAGGATTGCCCTTTTTAATCCGACAAGAAAATAAAAAGCAGAGCTGCGTTGTATCAAGAGAAGTGTCTACATGAAATTTGCTCGATGTGTGACAAAATCCTACTTGTGGTCGGACACAATGACCAGACAGATCGAATCTTCAAGACTATCATAGCACCATTAATTTCTAGCAGCATTTTTGCACACATTTCAACGCTGACTAGGACTGTTTCATCATTACACTCATGGAAGCATTTGCTGATAATCCACACTTCATGTCAGACTATGTATAATGTCCTGAGCTACACCCACATCTTGGTCTGGTTGATTTGTGTGTATAGGAGGTATAGGGTGGGTGATATTGGGAGAGGGTTACTGCAAAAGAGACAGTCACCAGATTTCAGATCTGCCAGAGGTTGGCATCTCTGCCAACCTCTACTCTTTCTTCTTATTCCGGGTGTTATTTCAAGGTAACAACCTGTTTACATGCATAATCATATCAACAAAGATTGATCAAAAGTCATCCTGTAGGAAATCACAAACCTCTTCATCTTGGCTACTGCTACTACTCACATGAGTAGCATGAACTGTCATGTTTTCACTGGCCAGTAAATGAGGCAGTACATCACAAACTGAAATGGGAAAAATAATAATTAATTATTAAATAATTAAATAATAATTAAAGTAATTAATAAATTAAATAAATAATAATTATTACCGGGTAATAGCTATTGTCAATGTACATCTACATGTTTATTGATACTAAAACGTGAAAGTACAAAGGAGACATGGCCATGGCCAAATGTTAACACCTCAAACTTTGTATTCTTTAGGTCTGAGTTCAAGGCTAATTGCCATCGCAAAGTTTCCTTAGAGAAGAAGCTTTGCTCTACTTGTTGTCTCTCTTCACCCAGGTATACAAGGGGAACTGGCGACATACTACCCAAGGAACCCTTAGATGGAATAGCATCCCATCCAGGAAGGGAAGGTGGTGATATTCTTAGTATTCTCCTTCTTCCTTCCTAGTCCTTTTAGCTTCAAGTGACACTCAATCTTCCAGAGTAGGGAAAATTTTTGGAATCACACACTTCAGACAAAACATATTTACTCAAAGTAAGGACAGACCTGGGATTTTGACAAGGGGCAGGGTGGGGGAGGGTCATGAAAGATACTAATGTTGTATCTTGAATGAAGAAGTAATAGCTGGGGTAAAAAGATGGTACAAGGGCATGCAGGGAATCCCCCAGATCCACCCTTGCAGACTCCTCCAAACATGGACACATTTGCCTGTCAATGTAGAATATCCAGTCCAATTTAAATTTGATTTGTACCTAACAACTTCCTGTATGGGTTAACTGCAGTATCAGGATACTCAGACTTTTCAGCATTAATTAACATCTCAATCAAAGTCACCTTGGTTAAAAAGAAATGAAAACTGATCAGTCTTAATACACAGAATTTGCTCAAAATTTCATATGCCACTATTGTCTCTGTATTTAAAACGAGCCAATAAAAGACAAAAAACTACTGTTACATAATCATGTAACATTGAACTATACCCCATTTCTTGGGATCACGTCAGGGAACCTTCTCATCAGAAGTAGCATCATTCGACATTTTTCAATGCAATCTTTGCAACTCCCTGCAAAAACATAAAGTAAGGCTTAACAAAAACAACAAAACTTTATTTCAAGAATTTAACTTAAGTAATCAGGTTTATGAAGTAATTAGGTAATTAGGTTTATGAATAAAGCAAATGGACCTTCAAATTTGATGATAACTGAGCCATTGCAAAACCATTTTTTGTACTGATTCATTCCTGCCAGAAAAGATGGGAGGTTTACCTTAACAACTTGCAAAACCCCCCTGGTTAAGAAATGGACTCATTATAATCATTATTGATCATTTTATCTCAAACCAGGATCTCCCACGTCACAAGCGGTAGAAGGGACATGGATCTGCACAGGCAGTCAGGGGCAGTTCATGGGTAAATGGGTTAAAAGTGATTTAAGTTTTCTTGAGCTAGTTAGACTAAAGATTTAATATTAGAAAGAGTGCATAAACCCACCTGCAGCTTGGAGAAGAATTTCTCTTTGTGCATGCTGTGGAAGGCAGCTGAACATGTCTAAAAAATAATGGTCATTTTGAATGAACAAAATTTGGGTGTTCATGAGTTGTACATTTACATGTAAATGAAGTTCAAATAAAAGAAAAGAAGTCTTAAGTCCTTTTTCAAATTACTGGTCCATTATATTGCTGGTGACAAAGTTTGAGAGCTAGCTGGAGAGATTTTTGCAAACTACTTGCTGTATGGAATACTTTTCCGATCTGCCAGAAAAAAAATTCCAGATTTTTTCCGCTTTAATTAAAGTATTAAAAATACATGTAATGTAAACTTTGAAAATGAAGAGAAAGAAATCCAAAACTAAGGTGCATGGACACCTACCTGTCAGAAATTTGCTGTGTTGATTTGTTACTTCACCCTCAAGAGCATCTGTAAAACTTGCGACTTCTTTCCAAAGCAAGTCACTGTCAGGAAACTGCTCAAACCTAATTTACAGTAATTAGAAAATTGATTAGAAAAATTCTGGTACTTATATTGCTAGCATTTCTTATCACTTTGATCATGCAATTCTCTAGCAATGGGGTTTCACTGCTCACTGAATCACAGGTGCAATTTCATTTTGCTGGGCGGAGGAGTGTCCCCCCAAATACCTACAATAGTTGAGTTTCATACAGATGTTGAAACCTTAGTCACATTACATCTTCACCGATGTAGACTGCAAAACAGTCAGTTTTTTTCTCAAAATCAGTAAACAAATTGGTAGTCTCACACACCCTATGGGCATGTGTGGCGGCGAGAGAAAATTAGCATCTCTTCCCAGTCTTGCTCTCTCCATTTTCAGCCTTATTCCAGACCTTTTGTTTGCTCATGGGTACTTGAATACACACAAATATGGACTGTTTTGCAGTGTATCACCAATATTGATTTACAGATAAATTTGCTCATTTGCAAGCGTCTCAACACTGGGTAAGAAGAAAAGGAGCAGACACAGAGGAAGCTTAAATCATTTGGTCCAAAAAATGTGACGTGAAAAATCCTCAGCTTTAGATCCGTGCCATAGGAAGTGCCACTGCCCCCACCCCCAGTGAAATAGAGGCTCAGACTTACATGTGGTAGAAGAGCTTAGCAGACTCCTGTACTCTCTCAGCATTTCTCTCAATACTGTATGCTTCATACTAAAAATAATATTGATATTCAAAGAAAGTGTTCAAGAAAATGGTTAAACATTGAATCATGATAAAATTGGGTTGCTTTTAATATCCAGATCCCATGTCCCCCCCCCCCCCCACCTCCTTGAGGACTTTTGTTTTCATCTTGCCCCAGGAGATTTAATAAAATTGCATTCAGCACTGAAGACTTCCATAAAATATGGGTCTACCTCTTGAAGAAGATGGGTCTACCCCTGAAAAATATGCATGGGTCTACCATGAGGAATTTTGCGAGAATTTATAAAGATCCACCCCCAAAAAATTCCATATTTTTTTAGTTTACCCCTAAAGAAATCCTCAATTTTTATGACTTACCCCTGAAGAATTCTATTGGTCCTTAACGGGGGGATACGGATATTAATGCAATAGCTATTTCTTTAAAGGGAAACTTGGATTGCAAGAGACCTCACCTGAATACCAAAATCTTTCGGATACAAGGTCTTTGCAGTGATTAACCAAGCTTTTGCCTCGTAAGGATTATTTTCTCGTAAACTTTGCCTTGCTCTTTCAACTAACCAAGCAGTTGAAGAGTCCATTTCTGCCATGCAAACATCTTCGGCGGCCATTTTGAATGGGCGACTTTTCACTTTACCTTACACAATAACTATTCATTTTGCTGAAAATATCGCAGGCGCATAAAACCCTTCTCATACTTTGCGGCCGCCCCCCATCGTTCCTTCTCTTCTACCAAGGACACGAGGTAAAATGGTGGACGGTTTTGACGATTTAATACAAAGCTACTGATGTCTCTCTCTTAATCAGTGCCTAAGAAATAACAATATCAGAAAAATGAACTTTCGGCTTTTCTTTTTCAGATCATGCAGATCTTTGTGAAAACTCTTACGGGTAAAACCATTACCCTCGAGGTTGAACCTAGTGATGCCATCGAAAATGTAAAAACTAAAATTCAGGATAAGGAAGGTAAACTATTGTCTTGTTACAACTTAAAATTGCAGAAAAAAACATTTGTTCGTTGTTTTCCCCTAGACTGATAAGGATATACATTTCATGTATAAGTTAAGCTATTTTTTGAGCTAATTGAGATGACTTTCTCAAAACGTGGAAATTTTTGTTCCTGATCGAATTGAGTTACTGGGATTTTATATAGCCACATTAACACAAATCAAAGCATTTCTTTGCCGTGGTGCCATTAATTGTTATGAACAAGGTGGTTTTAACATAAATCTGTAAATGTTGAAATCCCAAAGTTTAGTTCAAAATGTCAGACTTGGATTTGTTGAAGACTGAGATCCTCAATTAAGACACTGTTAGCACTTCTGTTTCATTGTCTTAAATAATGTAATAATGATGAAACCATTGGCTTTTCAGGAATTCCCCCAGATCAACAGCGTCTTATATTTGCTGGCAAGCAGCTGGAAGATGGCAGAACACTTTCTGATTACAACATCCAGAAGGGTATGTCTGCCTATTCAGTGACCAGTCATTTTGCGGCAAAAATGTCTTATGTCGTTTTGCTTAAGAAGTGAAACGAGCACTACACATGTGTCCACCGTTTTTTCTCAGCCCTGATACAAAAAAGTGTGATATGCATTGATATACACTCAGTCTTCAGTCACTGATCAGGCGAAAATATTTAGGGAACTGACCCATCAGCAAAGTAACTTACAGTATGTTGTAAGACGTAGGCAAACAGGATCGATGTTGGTGAAACAACTGTTACTGGTAACGTCCTATTCATATCTGTTTGCCTATGTTCGTTTACCAGTCAATTCTTCCTGAAAAACACCTCTGTAAGGTCATACCACCCTTTGAGTAGTTTTGGGAATCAGCTGAGATTTCATTATCAATCAATGATTTTTTTTGGCTGTATACCACTATTATTAATTACCCTCATTTTGTGCCCTGTATTTGAACACATCAAAAACATAAAAAAGGATCATCAGATTACAGCTGCATAACTATTCCATGATAATTAATTTAACATCATCCACTTTCAATTAGGGTATCACATTTCTTAAGGTTTTCAGTCAGTGTTCAAGTAGAATGATTATAATATCATTGCTGATGGACACAGCAACAATGAAGAATGTCTTTAAGATGGTGTTAAAGTTGTAGTACTTTTCTGTCAACAGAGTCAACTCTTCACCTTGTGCTAAGGCTGCGTGGTGGAGTTATTGAGCCCAGTTTGCGTATTTTGGCTCAAAAGTACAACTGCGACAAGATGATCTGCCGAAAGTAGGTGTTTGATTTTAATGTTACTTAGAAAGTTGTAAAACCGTGAACACCAGAAGTACATCTGGAATGTTGTATTTCAAAGTGTCTCAATTAGTAATAATAAAACTAGCCTGTAAGGGGCAAGAGTAATCGGTCAGTAGTTGTTGCTCACTTGTGCAGTTCTTTGGTGGTCATCTACGTGGGCCGTGCCACATTCATGAAATTTTTCAAGTGTTCACGCAGTTTTCTGAGTTTGACAGTGAACTGGCTCTTTTGTTGTTTTTCACATAAATGGCAAAAAATTACTTAACAATAGAATATTAGCCACTTCACTAAAAATTTTTGTTACACTTTTACCAGGTGTTATGCCCGTCTTCACCCTCGTGCAGTCAACTGTCGCAAGAAGAAGTGTGGACACTGCAATAACTTGAGGCCCAAGAAGAAGCTTAAAGGCTAACTCTTCCATCCAGTTTCTCTGCCATGGAATTGTGATGATGTTCATTAATACTTGGCAATAAATAAATACTTATAAAACTTGATAATTTGACTGAGGACTTTATCTTTGCACATTTTTCTAACCCTTTGTCATTTACCATAAAACTCCTTGCCATAACACAATCCTTTGCAAATCTCTGGCAATTCAAACCATAAAGGGAACAGACCATTGATCCACCTGTGGAGGCATCTGTGTATCATGAGAAGGAGAGTAAAACCCTTCCATGGTTTTTTCAGCTTTGACTGGCACCAGTTAGCAAAGATTCATCTACACCGCTTGAAAGAATGCCTTAAAGTCATTGAAGTTGCCAAGTTTAAAAGTGATTTGTTAAGAACTAACAGAGATAGAGCGCAGCAAAGTTGCAAATTCTACAGACATTTGTAATCGAGGGGGTGGGAACAAGTTCATGCTTTCCCACCATACAAATGTCAGTAAAATTTTGTAGCTTTGTCAGCATGCAAAGAAAGTACTGTCCGATAGCCCGGGGCTAGTGGATTTTGCTATTGGGCCAGTGAATTCTGTTTTTAACTTGCCCGATGGGCAAGTGATGTTTTTTGAGGAAATCGAATAACAGAAGAAGTGAGAAATCAATTCTGCTTGTCAAAAAGCTTTTGGGGCTAGTTGAAATGACGTCTGGGCTAGTAAATGCTAGCTTCAGGTTGCCCAAATGGCAAGCTCTAAAAATGATTTTCTTTGTACCCTGTTTGTGGAGTCACTTGTTTGGTGGCTTTAGACATGTCACATTAAAACTTGGTAAGACTGCAAATTTTAAGATGCTCGTTCCGGCAGTGTGGATGGCCATTCGTTAACTGGTCTTTATCAAAACTTGAAAAAAACCATAGGGGTCACATGTTATTATCGATAAAACAACTGATTCTTGCTGGGACATGCAACATGTATAGCTGTGTCTTGCTACTGGAAATTTTATTATTGGTAGACGTTAAAGTGTTTCTCAAACATTGAAGTCTGGACACAATCCTGTGGTGTTACCATTTAAATGGAACCTAAATTCAAAGCTTAACTTTACATGGTACTGTTGTTGCCGATTTTTGGGGAAAAGTTAATTTCCTTGGGGTGAATGAGTTTCCCTATCCTGGAAAACAGAAGGGAAGCTTGATTATAGCGATGGAGTATTCACAAGAAACAGTTCAAACAGACAAGACAGACAGGCACTGATTCTTGGAAGCACGATAAGACAAATCTGCAGAATAACGCCTTAAGTGCCAAATCGTTGAATATCCAAACTTCCCTCTTATTTACAAGCATAATTTAAGGCAAACTGGGTTGAGCAGTTTTAAGCAGAAGTCACAGGGCTGTCACTAAGATTTCAAGTTGCTGGGTAATTATAACAAGTGGGTGGCGAATCCAACGGCTAAAGAATTCTTTTGCTTCTATTTTTCTTCCATTTTCCTATAAAAGTAGCCTGGGACAATGTACATAGTAACCGGGGAAAATCCCCAGCCCCCAGCCCTTAATGACACTCCTCAGTCACTGGGAACTTTATTCCTGAGGGGCGACTATTTTCCACACCGAGGAGGGGATAAGTCCCTCTTGCTATTTAAATAATACATTTTGTGATTAGCCTCGTCGCTGTCGCAGTTGCAACCCATCTCGGCCTCATGGGCTATGACTCAGAGCCAATTCGGGCTCGAGGAATAATTGTTAAATATTTCCGCAGGAAACATTGCGAAAATGTAGAAACCATTCCCTCTCATGTGGAAACTTCGTCAAAAAACCGTCTACGTTCCGTCTAGATATAAATTTAGAGCCGGATAATCCGTCTAAGATGAATTATCCGTCTGTTAGCACGTCATCGAGACGTGCTAACAGACGAATCAGCGTCAGACGAATTTTGCTTCATAATTCGTCTCAGCACCGAATTTATACTAAAGGCGAATTATCCGTCTGAGACGGATAATGCGTCTAGACGAATAATTCGTCACCAGTATAAATTCGGCCAATGCAACAAACTCTACTATTGCCTGAGAGTCAAGCCTTCCTCAGGGGTTTTATAGGGGAGAGCATATTTTAAAGGACGAAGCACTTCTCTCCGTTTTGCCTTCTCCCACTTCCCCTTAAAAACTGCCTGATATGCCCAAGCATGGTCATTAACGCTGAAATTCAAACAAGAACGCTCTTAGTAGCGTTGAGTCTCGCTTGCCTGAAGCTAAGTTTTCGTTGTCAAGGGTGACAGTGCTGCCATGCATACTTCTTTTTCGTTTGGAATACAAAACGAGTGTTATATGTCATAACGTAAACACTCAAAACGTGAAAATTGCAAGGAGAGACAGGCCGCTCATCTTAGCTTCAAACCGGTGTGAAACCTTTGAAAACCTTCTACATATTGATATTGCTCCAGTGAAAACTCTTTCAGGGATTTTACACTCAAATAATTGAACGATGATTTTTATCAGTATCAGGAACCCATGACTCTGTCAGTATAAATATATATAGCTTCTTTGTAACTGACCAAAACAGTACGGCTCGGTACAGTATATGTTCAGCACAGGAAAAACGTGTAAGTTTAGCAGAACGTTATACAACGGACAGTTAATTTAGTTCGTGCGTTGTTGCTCACTTTAAAAGATATCAAAATACTGTGAAAGTAATTTTCATAGCTGCTTAGTATCCAGTTATTTCCATAGCTGCTTAGTATCTGCTTTTAATATCTCCGTACAGTCTCAGAGTACAATGTGTAGAGCTTTACACAGCATGCATTTTATCACAGTATCACTGAAATAAGGTGTTTCATTTTCCAGGAAAATTTTACTTTCTCGTCAAAACAATGACGCTGTCAGACAGTACATCAGCGAACTGGTTTATGTTATGTGAAATTTATGTACAATTTCTGGCCCACATTACCCTGGGTACCAGAGGTTTTACTCGCGTGCGGCGGGAATTTTCGGTATCGGCCTTCGACTAGTCTGCTACACAACCGTTTTTAGTGTCGTCACGCAACGCTCCTCCCCATTAGTGGGGAGGAGCGTTACGTGACGACACTAAAAACAGCTGTGTAGCAGACTAGCCGAGGGCCGACACATCTTCGGCCGTAGGCCAAAGCCACGAGCAGCGAAGCGGGTTACTATAAAGACTTGACATAAAGACTTGACAGAAACCGGAAACCGCGCTAGAAAAGTCTCTGCCACCCAGGGTAGGCCTACATCGCTACGATCCACGATTTATTTATTTATTTATTTATTTTATTTTCAAGTTTTTTTGAACCGATCCTCGATCCCCGACCCTCGATTCTCGATCCTCGATCCTGATTTTCCAGTAAACTTCGAAGTTTCACTCATTAAGATTATTCTTTGTTTTTTCGACCGCTGAAGTAATCGCTTGTTCCGAAGTAATCAACGCTTTTAAGCGATAGAATTCGTGGACCGACCCGTTCCGGAAAAGCTCGATATGGGATTTCTATGTGCTGCAAGCGGGGTTACAAGTAGAGTGCGTTATAGTCAAGTACAAAGCTACCCGTCCGTGACACATACTTAACTTTAGGGTGCATTTCCACTGACGCGTTTTTGGCCCCGCACATTAAAGCACGTAAATTTTAATCACGTAAATAAAATAGAGGCAAGATATTAAGTGTTGAAATTAAAGGTGAAGTTAAGCGAGTTTCTACTTTTACGCTTACGTGCATTGCGGCTCTATTTTATTTCCTAACGTAAATTTCACGCACGTACGCACGTAAAAATTACGCGGCAGTGGAAATCAAGCCTTAGACAAGTAGTTGAAGTTGCTTCCAGTGGTAAATACCTGATATCTCAAGTATTTATAAAATGCAACAGGACTTCACATCTTAACAACTGCGAAAATTTATCTATTAAATACATACAACAAACTGAATCTATTCAACTGTAGAGTTCCAGTAATTGCGACAATATTCTGAGAAACGTAACGCCTCAATACACTACAAAACAGGATTTTCCCGGTATAATATTTTCTCATCCTACTGTCGGGGGCATTTACATTTTAGGGACGGACCATTAGAAAACTTATGGTGGGGGCGGGCGAAGTACAAAAAAAATATTCGCGCAAGGCAAAATTGAATGAAAAAAAAATTCATGCACGCCAATTAACCCTAAAAAATATTCATGTTACGGCCTAAAAAAAATTCATACAAGGAATTTGAAAAAAAATTCCTGCGGCTCAAAAATTCCCCTCCCTCCCCCATAACTTTTCTAATGGTCCGTCCCTTAATACGCGTGCATATCGCGCATGATAACAAATCAAGGACCTCGATTCGGGGAAAACTGCATCATTACCAACTTACATGCGTCATTTCAGTCATCGCCGAAAATAAACCGCATGCTCATCACGAGACTCATTTGCATACAATGATAGTCGTCACGATTTTTATCCTCAGTTAGGAACAAGTGGCCTACAAACTAGGTCCCACGCACAAAAAAGAAAAAAGAGAAATGCCTGCATTTTCAGAGTCTCGCTCTGCTAAAGCAAGCTCGATTAATAAATTTCAAGGTTCTGGGTTTTTTTATCAACTTGACCTGTATAAACTTAGTGTGTATTTTTCACACACGTTTGAGGTCATTGCACTGTTATATTGTTGTCCATTTCACTCTTCATTTACCACCTCTTGGGTTGAACGTTTTCACATTTTTTATCTATTTCTAGGGATTTTTTCGTATATTGTTTCTGTTATAATTGTGTCAATAACACAATACTTAAATATGGTTGGTTCTTAACAGCCGATATTTTTGAGCTTAACTTTGCTATTGTAACTTTAAAACTGTCCGATTTGACCTGTCCGATTACCAGGGTCTACCAGGAGCTTGTAATCAGACAGGTCAAAACGGACAGTTAAAGAACCGATGAAAATCACGTTGCAAATGCCACTAGCCAATGAAATTCAACTACATTGTACATGATAACTAATCAAAATCGATGAAAAAATAGTGTTCAGGTAAGCCGTCCAGCTTCAACTGGAAAAGAAAAATGGATTAAACAAACTGGTCCAGTGACTTTTATTTACATTAATAATATTCCGGGACTGAGATTCTCATAAAATGTTATTGACACTATTTATTGGTAATAGGACTTCATGTTGTACAATTCCAGGGTGATTCGGCTTGTAATTTCAAATCGGCCTCGCACTGGAATTACTTGCCCGATTACTCCCTGAACTGTACTCCACTCAGTCCTATTACCATTACCTATTATTTCTTTAATAGGCTACTATTGACTAGTTTGGTTTTCCCTTTGCATGGAGCTTCAAGACAATCAAGACCAAGGGATGCTCCCGAAAAAGAAACCAATAATCTGCAATCATCGTAGCTTGGTAGACAGTACTTTGATTTATTTTTGTACTAAACAACTTCCTGACTTACACCCTCTAAGTCATACAATTTTCAAGAAAAAAATATTATTATTATTTCTTCACAGACAAAACAAAACATTATGACAAAACTCAACACCAAAAAGAACCTTGGGTAGTTTGTGAGGAATTTCAACCAAAACACTTTGAAGTTAACCTACCGGTATTATTGAATGTGGCCTTGAATAACAATGCAAAGATACAACAATCACTTCACCTTATTAAAGTTAAGAGCAGTAAACCAAAAAAGGAAAGAACACCGTATATCTAAAATACATGGGACCCAATCATGCCTTTACTAGTATTCTACTAGTAGTTTTAGCATGTTTAGCTGTCAAAAATCTTAAATAAAGATTCTATAGAGTTAATTGTACTAGAGATTTTAAAGGCATGTCCTACTTTCATAATTGTCACGTTTTTCATGTGCCATTGTCCATGGCAGCATGTCACAGAATTTAATTTTTGCTTCTGTAAAATGTGCATTTTCTAATAGATGGAATTCCATGGTGTTAATCTGTCAGTGTTCAAGAATTAATAGTATTTTAATAATTATTATTACTGCTTATTGCAAGCCAATATCTTAAAAATATTTTAAACAGCTAAACCAACATGGTTCTAACTGAATTATTCGTCCTGAAGTACTTGACATTATTTATTAGCTCTCAAAAGAAAACAATATTGTTGTCTGCCCAATATAGTTGTATTACTATGGTCAAGCTAGGTCAAGCGTACCACGAATTTATTATTCGAAAGTTAAATCCGCTGGTAGTTGTAGATTCAGACTCATCTCTGCATTCTTGCATGTGTAATGAACCAATAATGCACACGTAAGGTAGTTATGAATTTTCTACCAACTCAGTTTTCCTAAATTTGATATAAATGTCTTCAAAGCAATTTTCCATTCAAAGATTTTTAATCTGACCAAATACAGACAAGTTCTCGTAAAACATTCACTACCCATTACGCATGCAGGAATGCCAAACTGAATTTGACACTAATTATGGGAATGACTCACAGATTCATTTCTTAAATCAGTTCATTAATAAAATCTTGGGGGGTATGCTTGACCTGCCTTGACTGTAATCCTGTTTCTTCATTGCTTTTCGTCAACGGCACTGAGAGCTAATGATCCACTGCAATAAGATGTCTGATGATTGAAAGTGAAAATATTCATAACTTCCTGGTCCCTTGAGAGAATTCACGAAGTATCTTTCTGGCCATAGCAAAGTTGTTCTCAGCCACAATAAGAGCCCTGGTGATTTCCTCGCGAGAATAACCTTGGGCTTGAAGGATGGTAAAATCCTCTTCATAAAACTGCATTGCATCATTGTTCGAGTTGTCATCCGGAAGTCTGGGAAATCTGCGGTGCCTGGCATCCTCGTTGGCTTCTAACTTACTTGGGTCAAAATTCTCAGCAGTATATGTAGGGTTACTGAAGCTTTTGGCTTCTGCACCAGACCAGCTATTCCGTGAGACAAGTGAAGGACGAAAAGTGTTTGGGGGGTTAAATACAGCTGCAGAATTCCTGTTTTTTCCACGTTTATTAGCAGCGGTTTTTACATTTGAATAGGTAGGATCATCAAGTACGTCATCTGTTGACCTTGCCTTAGTAAAGGTTCTAGAAGACGATGGGCGTTTACCTTTATCATTGGTTCCGCGTGGCTCCCAAGTGTCAAAGCTTTGTGAACGCGGCGGAGGAAGCGCCACAACTAAAGGACCCTTTAAAAAGTCATTTTCAAACTCCTTGTCTTTGGACTCACCACACTGTGCAAATGGATCATCGGCAAAGGGGTCAGCCACAGGTTCCAAGCTGCCAGCGCTATTAGACAAGCCATTCTGCTTAAAGGGTGTATTATCTCCTTTGTCTGACAAAATTGGGAGCGGAAAATCATAGCAGGCTGCTTCATCATTGGTACAAATTTCAGCAAACATGTTTCCATTTGCGGTGCTTCTTTCAACATTGCTAGCACCCAAGTCATTGTCGGGAGCAGGATAGGCTAGCTGTGCATAATTTGTTCTATTCTGATGGGAAATTTGATTATGTGAATCACTAGGCACATTTGAAGTATCAATATCTGCGTATCCAATCGTATCCCTACGGTTGTCCCCTCTTTCACGATTGACATCTCTGTTTTTATCCTTTTTTTCCACACTCCCCCTGCTTTTATAACTCCTCTCTGGTATAGCAGGAGGGCTGTCATTCTCATTGTCAATTGGTGGTGGTGGAGGTCTTCCTTTACGAATCTGTGCAGGTGAATTTTGGGGTGAGTTACAAGGAGATGCCTGGGGTGACGAATGAGGTGAAACATTTGGAGATGCCAGCGGCGAACTTCTTGGAGAATTCCTAGGAGAGGTTCTTGGTGAGTTCCATGGAGAACTGTGTGGAGAGGACCTTGATGAGCTTCTCGGAGAACTAAATGGCGAAGCGTGTGTTACTATAAGAGTGGGTGAAGTTGGTGACTGTACATTGAGCAGTTGGTTTCGTCTTTGAGGTAGGGGTGGAGGAGCATCCTCCGAATGTCTGTTCAGGTCATTACTTTCTTGATGAGACTGCAGTGTTATCCACTGACTTGGATCCTGAGAAGAAAAACAAAATACAGTATTATCATTGGTAATAACCAAATTGACATACCATCGGTTGCATCTAAGCATGTACACGTGACAAAAAAACATGTTCTAATTGAGTGAAAACATGACATGTTTTGCCGCTAAATCATTGAAGTTTGGGGTGGCGTTAGACGAAAGTTCATGTGTAAAGTAGGTTGCTGTTTTTCGACTTGATTTGTTTTCGCTCAACAAAATATTCATCGCAAAACGTTTAGAAGAATTTCTGGAGTTGTAAGACTCCAGAGAATAATAATTACTCTTAAAAGACAGTGTGCTGTTTCTGAGCGGGAAATATGACTGAAAATTGAGAAAAATAAAAGATGAGAGGAACGCCCTGATCAAAAACATGCAAACAACGTAACTTTTACCACAACAGTTTGCTTTAACGGCTCTCAAACTTCAAATGTTTGGCGGCAAAACACGTCATGTCTGGCAACCTATTAGAACATGTTTTTTTTGTCTGGTGTCCACGCTTAGATGCAATTGATGGTAAATTTAAAAACATGAATTAATTCAATTTAGTGCTTAGTTCAGGGTTATTGTTGCTTAAAAATTGCTGGGGTTGGAAAAACCTTTTATTAAAGGGAAGACCATAAACAATATTGTGGTAGATGTAGTAAGATGATAACATTGTTTTTCACAGATGGCCAATAACATCATGAAATAATAGACTAATCAAATCAATAACCAGCATTTAATACCATCAACTAACATGATACAACTCACACTGACTCTGAAGATGACTACCGGACAGGCGTTGAAACATCAGTCACCTTCAACAACAGTCCTATTCAGGACCACGTTAAACCCAATGATCATACCCTACCTACTTATGACAAGGTAATTAACTCTGCAATCAAGTCAATCATCAATCAATACTTTCTTATCCAAGTATTCTTTGATCACTGTTCTGAAAATGGAGACTTTTGTTACACTATCCTGACCTCCATTATTTCCTCCTCATCAAATTCAACCTGATTCTCTTGGATCTCAGCTGGCATACTTGTACTTGATGGCTGTTCACGATGGGGAACAAAAGGGTCAACAACAATGGTTTGCATGTCTTTGATCTCAGAACGGCAAAACGGACATCCCTCCCCGCCAGTCTCTTGCCACTGCTCCAAACAGAGGTGGCACATCAAGTGACCACACGGCTCCAGACGTACATCTTTGTTGTTTTCAGCGCAGATTTTGCAGAGTTGAAATGTGGAGCCCATCTCACAGTACAGCTCATACTGCTCCTCGGTGACAGTGATATGTTCATCGGGCGGGGTTATCAAGTGGTGGCTAACATCAGGGTTGTCTGGTAAACCATCAGGATACAGATAACTAGAAAAATGCAGTTTATTTGAGCATCAATCAAAAATAATATTTAGCACAAAAGTACTAACTGAGGGCAGGGCACGCTATATTAATTTTCCTTCTCCTACAGGGGATGGGACCACCATTTTACATCACTGGTCATCCTACCTACGCGAAGGCAGTACCTTCATTTCTCAGTTATTTTAAGACCCTGAATAGTGGATCAGCCCTGGGAATTGAACCCACAACTTCCTGCTCTGCAGTCAAGCATTCTACCAACTGAGCTAATCCTGTCTGGGTTAAACAACGTAAATATTATTTTAGATATATGAAATGAAACACCCCTAAAAGTACTTTCAAATATTACTACCTGTTCTTCTTCATTTTCAAAAATGAAATTTGGAATTTTCTTTTAAAATTGATTTAATCCACGTGCGGAAGTAAAAGGGATTAGAGGAAGGAGACTTACTATCCTTCTCTGGCACCGTCTATGAGCGCCTGGCACAATGACTTGTTCTGAGGAATAGTCTGTAGAATACTGTGTTCTGGCGTCACATATCCTATGGCCCACTGGCCAAGTCTTGTACAACTTAATCTGAAGATATAGCTGCAATAAACCATATTACATGTTGAATATCAGAAAAGCTACAAAGGTGGAAAAGTTAAAAAGGTGGGAAATGCTATCCACTGGATAAACCCCTATCCGGTGGATAACATAATGGGTTTTCTTAATACCTATCCTCAGCTGGATAGTTATTTATCTGGTGGATATCACCATCCAGCATTTGAACAACTAGGGCCAGTGGGTTAACCCAAGGCTGTGCTCTAAGGAAAATTGAAGGGAGCCCAGTGCTCTGAAACTGTAAAATCTTGGGTGCCCAGCATATGATTTGTATGATAAATCTGAGATTTTCTAGTCGCCCAAGGGCAAAAGTTAGGCGCCAGGGGCCACCGGGCTCTGCTAGAGCATAGCCCTGTTAACCCCTCAACACATTTACAAAAGATGCTTTTCAAGATATTTGGAGGATTGTTATTAACTCCCACATCCTTTCAGCTTTTGTATGAAATAAAGAAATACCAATATGCAGATCTTAGAGGATGTTATGCACCTTGGCCAACACCCTCATTGGTCTGCATAATTCTTCATATCACACACAGCCTCATGCAGTTATTTTGCTGTGATTAATGTCTGATAAGTTCTTATTTTTCCACTTCCTCTTCCTCCTCTTCATCTTTACACTCTTTTTTCCACCTAGATTTATGTAAAGTGTTTATCCATTACCTATGACCACAAAGTAAACATTACTGTCTGAAAAACTGGTACCATTTAGTTGCTATTAATATCATTAATTGTCACTGATAGCTCAAAGGAAGTCTTAAATATGCAAATTTTATCTCTTCGTCTGAAAAGTTAAGTAACTGGGTAATTAAAGTCCACCTGCTCTGACATCAACTAAAAAATATATTAAAACGTCTGCTATCCATTGCATGTATCTACGTATGTTGCAGTTAATTTTTTATTTCAGGTAATTTTTATTCTTCCTTTGTTTCATATTCATTAGCAAACATTACCATACCCAAAAAACAATATAAAAATAAGAATTAACTACAATATATTTATTAAGTATAAACTTGATACTATTATATCAAATATATCACAAATCAACAACCAACCTTCCAGGCTTGTCTAGATGTTTACAAAGGCGAGCCTTCACTTCATCATACGTCATGAATGCGCAATAACCAGGATGTGTTACAGCCAGAAGATTCCAGTTTTGAAGAAGATGTGACCATGGTTGAAATAATCTTGTGAAGACATCATACTCGAAAATGGATATGTGGTCATTACAGGTCAGATCTATTGTTGATTTCAAGGCCATTGCCTCCAAACCAGAACTTATATGATGTACGGTTTGGAGAGTCTGACGGAACTGCTTCCATGATACAGTTGTTTTACTAAAGGGTAGAAGAAATAAATTTATTATTAAGAGTGACCAACATCAATCTTCTCCTTACAATATCAATACTTAATCAAGAGAAGAAGTTACGAGAATTAATAAAATAATCACCTGGGCCGGGTTGTTCAAAGCTGGGTTAAGATAACACAGAGTTAGTGCCAAATTTGAATTTAGATATGAAAGATTAAAAAGCAAATTCAGTTTAATTCTTCTTATTTACAATCTGATGATTGGATGCTCCAAAAAGAATAGAGAGAATTGTTCAAGAAAGATCTTTTGTAAAAAGGAAAAGAAACTGGGATTAAATTTTACCCCCCGGTTGGCTAATCAGCCTTCAAACAACTAGGCCTTGAGGGAGAATGCTCTGATCTTTTATCAAATCCTCTTGACTAATTCTTTCATGATATGTAAGAACATCAGTCTGGAGAATTTGATTCAGAAAAGATCACAATAAAGGCACTGCTTTGTGGCTTTACAGTAAATACATGGCAGTACTAGGTCTACCTAAGATGAACAACACATCCCTGATTGAGTCTGTCTACAATACCATTTTGTCAGGCCAAAATGGTGACTTAATCAGACATATATCCTTTCAAGAATTAAAAATTATTTGCAGTCCTGCTTCAGTTACTTTTCTTTGACTCTTTAGCAAGGGTAAATGCCCCGTTAATGTTATGGTATGTCAACAAAGAAATAACACAACACACAGAGCTTTGGTGGGCGAAAATTAGGCAAGAAGAGCCAGCTTGAACTTGCAGCGATAAAAAAAATGCTGACTGAGAGGGCATATGGCATAATATATTAGGCACAGTGCCAAATAAGGAGATGTAAAACTGCAGTGATCTGCAGGCTCACAGCTTTTCATATTGCTTGCCAACATAAACTTTTATTTTACGCTAAAATATCCTGAATAAGTTGTCTTTCTAACTGAAAAAGTGCCTTCTTCAAATATACATTACAGATCAAAATTAAATTCAGGTTAAAAATCTTAAACCTATGTTGATTCTCAATTTCCTTTGCTGGGAAACAAAGGAAATTGAGAATCAACTTCAGTAAAAAAAATTAAATCTGAATATAACTTTGATCTGTAACATACACACCCTTCTCCCTCTTTCACTTTTCCTTTCAAATACGTTTGACCTGTAAAAAAAGCTTCTACTTGCAAAACATGTTTCACTAAAGAAAAAATCTTGAATATCTGATTTGCAACTTATCTATGACACAACAGTTGGTGCTTTCCAATTCGAAAGTGCAAGTTCCACAGCAAGGAGGCAAACAGTGAACAAAACTAATCATTCATTTTTGGTTCCAGGACCTTCTAATAAAATTGTTTTAAGGTCAAGACTAAATTCAACGAATCACACACTGACATGCACTTAATTATCATTTAAATAGCCAATAAATAGCACTGAGTTGGATTTTTCAAAGAAGATCATATTAATAAGCAGCCAACTGCAGTTAAGCCAGCTTGAAAATGGTTGCTTTATAACATTATTTTGAGCCTGAATTTACTTGACTATACACACACAGCTTCTTTCACATGGTAAGGATTGATGATGCTATTAATTTTATGTTGCTTGCTATTTTGAACAAAAGATGTTCAGATGAAACTTCCAAATATAATATGCCTTTTAGAATTAATTTGCAGTGAAACAATTTTTGTTGCTATTAAATGTATTTGCATGTATGACAAGTAATATATATGTGGCGACCAATAACATATTAAACAACGAAGATAATAGCTTATGTTTACAACGTCAAACTGTAAAACACATTATCCATACTGTGAACACCTTCCTTGGAAATTATAACCTCAAAAGTGAATGCTCTTTTTAAATTCATGCATCATTAAAATAAGGCAGACTTGGGGTCAAATAAATGCTCATTTTTTTGTGCAAGCCTTGGCAACTGCAGCATATAAGAGGTTTTAAAATTAAGCTTTAATAGTGTACGAAAAACTACAGTTACAAGAAGGCCCGTAGGTGGAGAAGATTTTATATCACCTGCATTTAATACAAAAGGAAAATTGCCCTGCCGATTGTGTTTCATTTCAATGGAAATATTTTCAAACAAAAGACTTGTTAAGCTTACTTAACCTGACTTTTCACGTCAAGCGAGCCACGCAATTTAGAAAATTAATCCTTTATCGTTTTCCGTTTTGACAAGTTCTAAATGCGTTGAAGACTAAAGCGCAATTGAACGAATAAAAAAGCTTCAAACTGATAAGGCCGGGCCAGGACCACCTGCGAAAAAACCTCAATAATTCTGAAACGAGGAGTTTTTATGAGTTACACACTGAAACACAGCAAATCCATCCAGTGATCTATTCTCGACGAACAATAACAATATCATCAACAAAAAATTAACATAAATTTCCTTACCCAACACCGAACGACTTTCTCCAGAATTCAGCTGCATCATATTTTGTTATCCTGAAGCCATCGCCTATATAAGTTCCTTGAGGAAATATTGCTTTGACTTCAGCAAGCATGTGGCTGAAGACCAAGCTTAGTTTTGTTAAGCTTCGTCTGTAAGTCGAATCCTCATCGTACATTTTCTCCTTGCCTTCCTTAAAAAGCTTGATGGCGAGCTTCGACTGCTTAATAAGGTTCTCGATGTATATCCTAAAATACTCACAATCGTTCAAGATGTGCATACGATCCTCGTACTTCGAAATAATTAACTTCAAATGTTGATAAGTATCGGGGAGTATGTCTAGAATGTAAGGGGGGCTATTCTTCAACGACAGCCGTTGATTTTGGCATAGCTTCACCACTTTGTCCATCAGTTTCCATGTTTTCTCGATGGCCTTTCTGTCGATTTGCAAACGTGGTGTTACGGCGTGCGTTAGGGCATCGTGCAAACGAGAAAGAAATCGCGAACTTCGACTGCTTGGAGGTACTCCGGCCATTTTGATCCATTCGCTCGACTGCAATTTCCGTGTTCGACGACGACTCTTACCACGTGATGTTAGTAAACAGCCAATCATTGTGCGCGATAGTTCTGGATGTGCGATAATTCTACGAATCTAACGTTTTGCCGGAATAATTTCTAGACGTCGAGGCTTCTTGCCTATTTATAAATCTGGCAGATGGTCACCAATAATCTTCAATACCTCAAAAACTTTGATAGCGGCAGATGATCTGGTGCGCTTCTCAGTTTATCTGCGCATCCACCCTCGCCGTTTCTCACGACTATTCGATCAATGTGTGGGGTTCACACAATAAAATGGTGTCTTGAAAATTGATCTGTTTCCGGAGGCGGGCTGTACTAGATTCACTTTTTAGTTTCGCAGTGACGTAGACGTATGAATAGCTCTGAAAAATAAAACGGTACGATAACTGAATAAATCGAAACAACACTTAATACCCTTGTACCCTAAAATAGGGAACTTTAAATATTAACAGGAAAAAACGCGTGAATGTAATCAAAAACCTTAAAAAAAACAATTCGGTCGTTGTTTTTTCGAAATATGATTAGGATTAGCACCTTTCAAAGTTGTTTTTCAGTCGATGGCCTTCATGGAAAGCTTACGAGCACTAGATTCTCCTTGAAATTTCTTTCGGCAGTACATTTTTGAGGATGGTAAAATATGATGCAAATTTCCTGTCGCTACTCAGTTCTATATCGCCGCGGGCAACTCGCCACTGACTCGCCCACGTGAGAAGTTCAAAAGTTGTACCACAACCGCAGTTTCAAAGTTCTATTAACCTAAAATTTTCTAATTTTTCTCAAACATAAGAACCGGAAAGAAGCCATTGTTACAAAGACTTACCTCTGATAAAGCCACTTTTGTCTTCCTTTGGTGAAGGAAACGATAAAAGAACCTCTCATCTCCTCAAGGTACGAGGAAAATGATTTACTTGCTCCAGTTCGACGAAATAGTTTTCACTTACTTTCACTCACGCTACGATGGAATTGAAAGAAAATCTATGAGAACAACATAGACGCTAGTTTTCAGAAAAATAAAACATTGGATCGGCAGATTCCTTTAGGAGTGCCGGACAAAATAATATTCATCGCGTTCTTTCTAAAGCACGAAGAGCTGGTGTTTGCAAAGTCAATTTAGGGTGTGTTGCCGTGTAAAGCTATCTATCCGGACACGCCTCGCGTGTCTATGCACGCGATCCACGTACATGTCACGCGTAGGAAAGCGAGCTGGAATAAAAGAACGTCACGTTCAAAATGCGTGGAAACAGTTAGGTGCTTTGCTCAGTGATATTCAAAACAACAACCACTCACCCAGATCACCAGATCACCAGTTATAATAGCCTTGAAAAAAAGCCGCTTTCCATAAGATCCTTTTTACCGATAACATTTTGTGCTCTTAAATAGCTTAAGTGCTTTATTCTATAATTTGCCTTCTTAAATGCAAAAATCTCAAATTAAGGTGCATCGAAATGAAAAATGACTGGCATCAAAAATAAATAGTATCGGCTCTGTTTTCTATACCGATCCTTTTACAGTAACCGACGATGGGTGACGTGGATTATATAAGTGATTGCATCGATTACCTCGAGACAAAGAGAATACTTCTCCGATGTATAGTTCAATAAAATTACAAAGCGTTGTCCAGCTTTAAATAGTTTGCTGATCAATTGTCAAGAAAATGTCAAAACTTAAAACGACATACGTAGATTTTATGCGAACAGGCATAGGCTGGCGGTGGAGCTCTTGTAGATAAAAATAGCTTTAACTTTTACCCAAAATAAAACCGAAAGTCAAATATACACGCCCAAAGGGGAAACAGTCGTCATAATAGGTCTGTGACAATACTTTATTTTCGTTCCAAGGATGACTATGTAATGAACGATGGAAATATGAAGGGGGACAAGATGAAACCGATATACCTTCGTTTCGTTTTCAGTGATAAAACCAATCCTAAGGATCGCAAAAGGCAAAGCAAAATAAATTTCCATGACAAGAAGAACTGTTTTCTACTTCCCAACCCCAAAATTCAGTGTTAAAAACTATTTTTGAGAGTGAATGAATGAGTCTTGGAATATGAAAGCCCTGTACATGGAAGAGACGCATAAAAATACGCCACCAGACCTTCCACTTTTTTATGTCAACATAGTAATTTTAGCGCAACTCAACTTTTTCAGAGAAAATACGTCAACTTAGTTAAGCTCTTTTTATACTTTTATTTTCGTTTGTATTCTATGGAAAATCTACAAACATACTAAATAAAGATTAATTACGTACCAAATAAATTAAGAGATTCAACATCAGTCATTGTTCTCTTCAGAGTCAAACTAATTCCGTCAAATATCACAAGCTATTTTAACAATCAGTAATAAATACTTTCACTGTGAAAATATACAATAGCCCCCAAATGCTCTTGAAATTTACATCATACATATGTACAGCACAAAATCGCCGCGACTTCAGTAAATAGAAACTTATTTCTTAAATAGAAAAAAACTGCTAGATAACTTTCCGTTGCGGCACCATATTTCACCGGCAGATTCAAAACAGTCAAAAAGTTAAAACCACATACAACATACTCAATATCGCCGGAAAGTACAGCTGTCTAGCTTTTGCACGACCGTTTTCTTTATTTTACCACTGCGATGCGTAAAAGAAAGGTACAGAAAAAAAAACCTGGTTGCAAAGCCGCAACTGTAGATTGCATTAGACTAAAGGTTGGGGCGGAACTTTGAAAAACGTTTGGGCTAAATAGTTTTGTTTTTGAAAGAACAACCTTGATTGCAATCCGTTCTAATCTTCATCAATTATTGCCCATCCCTTCCTCCTTTAACATTTGCCTTGTTATTTTATAAGTCATCCCTCTATGTTATGGCTATTTTTTGACTTCCTCAGGCCGGTCAGTTGCGACTATCTGAATTTGGCAATAATTCATGAAACAGCTCCAAAGGAAATAAGTTCGTTGTCTCTAAGGCTACCTTAGTAAACTTGCCGAAGGATTTTAAGGTTCAAAATTTCGCGTTTTTGAAAGAATGATCGTGTTTGACAGCCGGGGTTGACAGTGAACAGCTTATTTGTTTGTGTAGCGCGCTCGACAAAGTCTATGAAAGCTCTCCTTTTGAGTCCACAACAAGAACGTAAAATATGAATAATAAGTTCTTTCACGCGATTTTTTAAAATACCAGAGGAAAAAGACAAAGCCTGCTAGTCTCCGGTATGAAAGAGATCTAAAGACCACAAGAATAGATCTATCTTCGTCATTGAGGTGAACGAACAATAAATAAGTTGTTACAAAGTATAGGAAGTACAATATAGAACGCCAAAATAATTTACTCCGACGCATATGCACGTAACTTCGAAAGAAAGAGCCCGCGCGAAACTACAAGTGTCACTGTAAGCAAGAGAATTACCGACGAAGTTTTTGAAGTTACGTTGACTTGTTTGTGTTATAAGACTCAGATATAAAGTTCCGTTTTTGAAGCATAATATCAATCGCCAGACCCCAAACAGACCGTCCACTAAGCAGCCAGCTGCTATAAAAGTTTTCAATACACGCCCCTAATGGAGTAGGCGTAGAACTTAATCACTCGTAAATCCAGACAAGCTGTAAAATTTAAGGCGAGGCGGGTAATATAATCTAAACCCCGCGCGCGAGCAGGCTCTCCATTTGGAGGTTCGCGGGAGGTTACTCGAGAGCCGCACGCGAAAGGAAACAAATTGAGAGCTTGCTCGCATGGGCGAGATAGGGTCACTGCTAGTAAACTAACCGTCTTAAAACCCTTTACCCGTGAACGATGATCAATGACTAATTTCTCATTTTTTAAATCGGGTATTGATCAGGATAAGATGTTCTGAGAATTAAGTAAACGATCAACCAAACTTTGCATAACTTAACTTCTCCGCATGTCTGCTGTATGGCGTTAAGAAAGGAGAACTTGTCCTTTGACTTTCGGGTTAAACGGGTCATCACTTACACTAAGCATCCTAAATCGAATTAATTTTCAGTATTATTGAGGAAACTACAAAATTCCACCACTCAATAAAAAAATAAAATACCACAGGAAACTTATAAATCAACTTCTCCCAAAATGAAGCGTTACGAGGCGGCAATTAGACAATGCGGCTTCGCTACTCTTTCAATACACTCATTTAGTTAACAGGGGGGAAATTCACTGGCATCCCGCCCCTTAAAAAGCTATTTTAATTACGCGGAGGTTATAGCAGTCAGTGCTAAAATAACACGACTGAAGGCAGAACTCTGGAAAAAGCAATAGGGAAACCGCGCGAACATTCTGCTCAGTAACTGAGATAATAGGATTTACAACTTTCGGAAATGTCGTTAAGTCGCTATCAAAATGAAAGCGCGTAGGTGAAGTAATCCGGAGAGGATATCTTTAGCGGCTTCGTCGGTCAAGTAAATGTCAGAAAATTTTCCAACGCCTAATTTCACCCAGTAACAATTGTACTTCCGATGTTCCGGTGCCATTCATTTCCTATCGTTGCCCGTCAGTTCAGAAAGATTCCCAGGATTCTGCAACATTCTTTGGGTCGTGGAGGAAATCAAAGAAGATTTCATGTTATCCGCGCTTTTCGGTTGGGAATTAACATCTCGAAAAAGCATTCTGTCATTCGCTCGGCCTGTGAAAAAAAAAGAACGCATAGGTTAGAGCCATCATATTTAACTTGTTCTAATCAAAGGCGCAGTATTTTTTGGCATATCTCGCGATTCAAATAAGGGTGCGTTTAATTGGTTGCATTCCACAGTAAATATGGACATGTAAAAAAGTTGTTGCCAATTCCTTTCATCAAAGCCATTAGAATGCTACAACAGGATTTTTTTACTAGAGAGAGTAATTTCAGTTTCTGGTTCAGAAATAGGGTGCTCCGTATATGTGAGAATATGACCACACTAAAGGCGGAAGAAGTAGAAAGACGCATCCTGATCCACGAAATTAAAGCTATTAGAGTGGTTTTCGTTTGAATGTCGTAAAACCAAAACCAAAGTAATTACTCTGGCCAATCACATAGGACACAGACAATACATTGAACCAATCAAAACTCGAAGTAATTACATGTGGCTGACGCAAAGCGCGGGAAAATGCATGCGAGCGCGTCACAATTGGCTTTGGTTTTACTTCTGATTGGATGAAAAGGTGGCGCGAATCTTTTAAGCCAATCGCATCGTGTAGAAAGTGCAAAACCAATTACTTTTCGACACTCAAATGAAAACCGCTCTAAAGCAAAGTCTAAGTTAGAAAAAAAGCATTATTTAAAGCAGCCATTCAGAAGGATGCTGAAAGGGAAGGATAGCTCGAAAACGTAAGGTGGAAACTTTACACGCAATCAATGATATACGAAAATTAAATTCATTGAAGCCAAGTCTGACAGTAAGTTATGGGTTAAAATACCTAACGTAGTGTAAGTAACCTAAGACGCCCATTTAGAAAGTTGCTAAGCTCGGCAAAACTTATCGGGTGAAGCAAGACAAGATTTTGCTGTCTATAATATTGGCTAGCAGGCTAAAAAAGGTCTTAATGTTAAAACCTTGATCTATTTTCCACAACACATTTTCCGAGATTTTGGTGGAGAACTCTTAAATTTTGTGAAAAACAAAAACATTCTCAAGTGGTTATACCCTATAGAGAAGGAGAAATATAAAGGAAACTTTGCGGAATTTTTCAACGCAAAAAAGTGCCTTTCGTAGCAATTTCAAATGTTTCCTAAACTGACAATAGCGCAGCTGTGTTTCAGATGAAATTTTTCTGTTTCGGTCTGGCAAATACGAAATTTTATCCGTTTGAGTATACAAAAACAATTATACTACTACATGAGAAATTTCTACAATTTGATTGGCTTAGAGCAGTGGTATTTCAGCTTAATTTGAAATACCTACATGTGAAAATTACAAACCTTTTGTGGGTAGTAGTATAAACAAATAATAGCATGATTTGTACCTGATATTTGGCAGAAATACCACTCGTGATATTTCAAAATTGTCTCAAATTTCATTCGCCTAACGGCTTGTGAAATTACGTATAACAATTTTGAAATATCACTCGTGGTATTTATGCCAAATATCACTACAAATCATGCTATTACCTATACTAATAGCTAAAGAACGAATGGAATTTAACTTGAGTAGTAATTCATAGAACAATTCATAGAACGTAACGCCTTAAAAAGGCAAGAAGCCAACAAATGCCCCTAACAAGTTTCACAGCTGCTGAAAATCAAATAACGGGAACATAGGCTGAATAATGAGCGACACACCCACTGATACCGCTGTATTTTAGGGTAATTGAAACTTTCCTAGCGGATACCTCTGTGATATGGACACCTTTTCATAATGTTCCCTGTTTTAATGGGTGGGGGGCGGGAAGTCCAAACCTCTTATCTGTCTGTTTAACCCTTCCTCTTTTAACATTGGCCAAAATGAGAAAAAAAATGACAACTTACATTTGTTTTGTAACATCCTAAGAAGCTCTTCGAAAAAATAGCACTATACCAAAGTTCTAACGAAAAGGTTTCATTTAAATGGTACGTACTGAGCACCATAGAATTTCGTTCACAAATTCAAACGTTACATTAACGAATCGCACCAGCATCACACAATATAAGGGCGGAAGGATTTTAGAGGATTTGGTGAAGCTGTATGGTGAAACTTTAAATACCTCCCACTATAAGGTATTAACGGAAGTCCGAGATTAATACGCAACCAACCGCCAAGGACGTGAGTGTATACTCTGAGAGACTGTCCGGAATATACATCTCCATGAACGTCGAACTGACAATCAAAAGAATTATTCCCGCCCACTGATCAAGAAACTACTTCCGACGTCTCCTAGTTTAGTTAATTATTTTTCGTGGTTTTAGCTTTCTGTGTAACTGTGTTTTTTTAAAAATTATTATTATAACATTGACTCTGAAAAGCCCTGTGGGGACAAGCCAATAAAATACTTATGTATCTATGTATGTAACTTTGAACATTCTCGTTATTCTTATAAGTAAAAAGATTTAGATGCCTTTCCCAGTCTTGGGCCCGCAGTGATGTATCATGCTCTGCTCATGATAACCATCTGGTATCTCAGTCCTTTCACTAGCCTCGCCGACTAGCCCTTTCCTTTGTACCATTCTAGTATTCTTCAGTTTAGTCCCTCATACTAATTTGTAACATCAGTTGCTCATAACAAATGAAAACAAACACAACGGGCATTCGCACTTCTCTCGCAAAAAGGGAAGAAACTCTGACAGCAAGTGCGAGCAAGCACTAATCGGAGTTGGTCATCTGGAACTTTTAAGATTACCTCTTTAAGCGTCCTCCCTGCCAACATGTAATTTCCGGACTTTTTCAATTTTGGAGAGCTGCAATTATAATAAAAATAGGGCGTGTTTTAGTAAAAGTGTTAAGTTTATTAAGTCTCTGTTTACTTCTTTTGTTTGTTATTGTTGTTGCAGTTGCGCAGTTATTTTTATTAAAGGAGGAACTTCTAAAATTTGATAACTTAGTTCCGAAACCCGTAGTAGAATGCCGAGGGCTACCACTTTTCTCGCCAAAATGACGCTTCACGCGTGCGCACTACTTAATAAACCATGAACCAACCCTTCCATCGATTTTGAACGCACAAACACTTCTCATTTTTAAGAACTCCTGAGTGCTTATACTAGGTTAACAAATTAATATAACATTTTAATCACAGTTACCCTGCGTTAGTATCTTCCTCCATCTTTTTATTATAAATACACTCACCTGTCACACAGTGTATCATAACATGTGACAGCACCGTCACGCAACACAGCCATGACAATACAAGGCGTCTTGGAAAGTTGAGCAGCCTAATTTACAAAAAAATAGAGACATTGATATTGATATCTTTACTGTAATTAGAACAAAGTTTAAAATGCCATGCTTTGAAAAGAAAAAAAAGGAGGGAAATTAGGTGCAAGAGTAGCAACGCAAATTACCGCAGATAACCTAGCCTCCCCGCAGACGTCTTTTGGGGTTCGTTCGCTCGTTCGTTCGTTCGTTCACTGGTTTTCTGCAGAAAGACCTGAGGCCTTACTTCTGACCACGTTTTGAGTGCCACTGTCATCTTCAGAGCTAGAGCGATTTTCGTATAACCTTGAAATGAAAACGCGCGAACAAAACAGAAACAACAAGAGGACGGAAATAAAGCGATTTGATTGTTTTTTATCGAACGGACACAAACACACGTAGTCTGCTACACAGCCGTTTTTAGAGTCGTCACGCAACGCTCCTCCCCACTTTGTGGGGAGGAGCTTTGCGTGACGACACTAAAAACGGCTATGTAGCAGACTAAAACACACGTTAAGCGAACGCTCGGCTGAAAAAACATCATGTCCGAAGAACTTTCTAGAAATCGCTTCGACGTCATACTGTAACACGATTGGTCAATCGAACAATGCCTTCTCCATATTAGGGTTTTCTTAGGCGTGAAAACGAAGAGTCCATGTTTTGTTCTTTTCATCCATTGGCTGATAAAACAAATAACAAACACTTACCGAAACCATTTTTCAAGGAAATACTAAGATCGCTCTATCGCCTAACTGAGAGCTAACTTAGCATTTTAAAATGAAAAAATATATAAATATACCAAAGTGATGAACAACTAATAATAAAAATAATAATAACAGTTATTTCTATAGCGCCATTTCCATAGCCTGCGTAGCAGGCGTCGAAAGGGGTAGGGAATAGGGGATAGGGAGGAAGGGAAAAAGGGGAGGGCTACATTTCCATTGCTGTAAAATCCATATGGGCATTGACGTGTCTTAGAATAAGTGGAACTGCACTACAACGATGCTGAACTGCAGAATTCATATTGTCTGTGGCAGGAAATAACAGCGAATGCTTCAGGTTAACGAGGAAAGTAATTTCCGAGATGGCAAATATGCGTGCACACAAGAGTAACCTCAATATTAAGAGGCGGTATAGTTTGTCAAGTCATTAAGCAGCGATACAAGGCCTTTAAACGGGTTGGGTGATGGTATTTTCAATGCTTCGCCTAATTATATTTTTGTCTCTGCGAGAGTTAAACTACAAATGGTTTTAAAAGAGAAACGCCTTCTATAAGAGAGCTGATTAAAGTAAAGGTGTTTTTGAGTGAAGCACGTCTACCGGAAGTGATGCATTTTAAGTTTTTAAATATCCCTTGACGCTAATAAATTTGTATTACTAAGTTTCTTTACTCTTACGGAGACGATTTGCCGGACGCAATTTTTGGGCAAAACCATGAATGACAAAAGTCCACTTCCGGTTGATCGACGTGCGTCGCTCAAAAACTTCTTCATGTTTGTTTATGCTCCCTATTGACAAAATCATTGCCTCATAACACTGATAACAAACATATATGAATGACGGAGCCTTTTGAGTCACCCAAGGATACAAACTGAGAAAAAAAGTTGGTTCACTGTTTTTAAAGTTTATCTGGAAATAATCAGTTTTTAAATTCTTAAGTTTGCCTATCCTTCCTACTTTTTAGCTTTTCTGTGCTTCTTTTTGTGATTTCCTACGGTTTCAAGTACTTATTTTGATGTTCAGGTTTCATGCCAAGCGCTCCCCTCCCCTCCTGTCCAGAGGCTCCTTCTTCCCCTTCCCATCCCCCAGAGTCTGTGCATGTAAGGCCGTACCGTCACGAGTCTATCACGTGATTACCGAACGAAAAAGGCTGTCCATGGTCTATAGAGAATTTTTATTATTCACATGGCCAGCATCTATGCAAATTTATTGGAACAAAAGAAAGCGTTTGTATAAGTAAAGAGTTCAACTCCCACAGGACTGGTTTAGGACACCAACATGGCCGCCGTTTCATTGTTTTGGGACACCAATATGGCCGCCGTGACGTCATACGAAAACACTCTATGAAAAGCTGTACTGATCCAAAACAGCTATTATATGTGATTGAGCCGTTATGGACTGAAATTGCCTAAAAAGTGCCAATAGTGATGAATTTGTTAACGTTATCCCAATTAATTCTCTCACAGGTTCCTTGACAAAAAACGACATCTAAAAATGCAGTGCTTTGATTGAAGATTATGTTTAGTGACTTGACTTCTGCGATCACACAACATTCACCTGTCATTAAATGGAAGGTGAATTAGTGTGACTGAGAAATCAAACCCGTCCGTCACCGAGAGCTCACTAATTCTTAACTACAATGATTTGCAAGTAGTAAAGCCTTGTTTTACATCTACAATGCAAGTACAAGTGGAGCAAAAACCCAGGCACAGACAACTGCTAGTCATGTTATTAGGACAAAAACCACCGATTACTGTATTTAGCAAGTTACTGCGACGCACGTGTTACTTGTGCCTATGCTTACGATGTTAGGCAATAACATCGTCAATCACAGTTGTGAAATTGTTGTGCATTGAATTAAAGTGCTAGATCTTTTCGGCATTCCTATGAAGAAAGGCATCAGCTAGAGGCTTGGGCTGACCAAACACAGTGATTTGTATGAAACTGTCCATCAATAATCGTGTTATGTCTCTGAAACGAAATGCTGCAATTCCAACCTCGTCCCCTGGACGCTTTTCCAAAGTCAGGGAAAGGCGCCCTGGGGTCGATGTTGCTGCAATTCGCCACATTAGAAACGAGAAGGAAACTGGGACGAGTTAACTTTCCCAAAGACTTCTGGGACTGTTACTAGGGACAGGGAAAAATTGGCCAATAGCTGACCGGCGCGTCATCAGTAACGATCCCAGAAACCATTGCGGGATACGTTTCGGCTAGAGTCCCCTTTTCTTTTCTTAAGTCGAATGGGGAATGCTTTGGTTATTCTAAAATTTAAAGTTAAAAATTACATTAGGCTGATTTAGCAACAGAACCGGAACATAAGTTGACGACAGGAAAGCGCGCGAAAAGGATTGAACGCGACTTGCGGTGCCCAATTGGAGGCTCTGCAATTGGTCAAGCCAGTTGTTTTATTATATTTGCGCGCGCCGTGGTCACTGCCGTCGCGTTATTTTTGCTAAATCTGCCTATTAGCGGTATGCCTACAACCCAGATTACTTAAACCTCAAGGCACTTCACTGAGATGAACACAAGAGGCTACGCCCTTACTAGGTGATGAGCTTTCCAACCAGCAGGCAAACAACCGCTGTACAACTTCGCACAGTCTGCGGCCTGGGCCACTCCAAGCAGCAGCAATCTGAGCCCAATGAAATGAAAGCCAGCGGTAAGTAGCGCTTCTATGATCTCTGCATAGTTGATACCAGCTCCCCGCCGACTGCTATGCTGAGCTCGGCAATCGAGCATTTGCGGCAGTAATAATAAACAGTTGATCTCGAGCAAGGAACTTAGTAATAACGTCATTCCTGGGCCAGTATCGACTTTGGCTTGTTCTTCAGCGGTTAGCTTCACCAGCTCTCTCTTGGCTGTGACGCTGAAAATATCGTCCAGTGCGAGGCATGGGATCTAGAAGCAGAAATTAAAACCGTTGAACATGCATGAAATTTAAAAGTAATCCTAGATTATTGTGGCTTTTATTCTGCGAACTATACTGACATGGGAATTTTTGTTTGCACAATCCGTGACAATATATTTGGCTTCCTGTAACTATTTTCTTCTTCTACTGAATACACGACAGCTGACACGATTTGTTGATGTGCAATCTGTCTGGCCAACGTTAACATAAAAAGGTACTTGGAAAGTACTTACAGTAAACTGATCAATAAAAAACAGCTCCTAGACGGCGATTGCGATTAACTGAAGCAAACTGACTGACCGACATAAAATAAAATCTCTGCTATATGCGGTATAGCTTTCACTGCTCCAATGTCGTTCCCAGAGGCCGCGATTCTCCACTGGACAAAAGTAACAGAGGCTCTGGAGACAAGATTGCCATTGCTCCAGTGTGATATAACTTTGCGCATGCGCAGGTACTGGCCATAGCGCGGAAATCACGGAGTTGCTGCTTTCTAACCTTTTTGTTGAATTCTTTTTTTGGTTTTTTCTTACTGACATACCTCTTCTGCCTTGAGGTCGATGGAAGGTGGACAGCAAACGCCTTCAGCAAACAGAAGCTTCACATCTCGGATGGCTTCCTCGTATGTAGCAGATCCTGGGATAAAGTGACCGTGTAAGAAATTATGAGTATGGAAAAACCTTCAAATATGATGAGTAGACTGGTAAACAAGTGCATTCAAGGTTCGGAAACTCCTATTTTAGTTTCTTTTTGTTGTTGTTGCTGTTGTTTTTTGTTCCAGAGATTATGACTGAGGTCGAGCAAATCAAATACTAGGTGAAAGACTGGCTATCATTTCAGCTATGACTAAGATTGCCATATAAAGGTACAATCTTGAACAAATATGTTAAAAAGTATGGAGGTTGCCATGTCTAGTGACTGGAAATTTTAAATTTTTCCCCCAATTCCCAAAGAAACAAAGTCCCGCTAGATCATTTTCCCCCCACCCAACTGAACAACATTTACCAAGGTGGGGTGAGGGAACGGGTCGTTATGGGACAAAATCGGCGGGATGGACGCCCTCTGAGTAACAAAGTGTAAAATTTTTAACACTTTTTATCCAAGATTGTAGATTCTGAATATTACTGATGAGAGAATTAAGACTCTATGCGTGACAAAGGGTGACAGAAACAGATAATACGGAGCTTAAGCAAAGGCGTTTTTGAGCGACGCACGTCAACTGGAAGTGAGGTCTTTTTCAGTTTAAGGTACCTTGACGCCACCAAGTATGTATTTCCAAGTGTCTTTACTATCACAGAGACAATTTGTCCAAATATTTGGGCAAAAGCACCGTCCAAAAATGAAAAAAAGACCACTTCCGGTTGACGTCTTTGCTTAAGCTCACTATTAAATCTTTTAGCAAAGAAAAATCAGCTTAAAATTTTCCCCATTTTCTGTCACGTACCGTAAAAGGCATTTCGAACAGAATCCTCTCCAAATGAACCTCGCAGAAAGAACTGAGACTGTCGCTTGGCCAGACGAGCATCACTGGGCCCCAGTACCTCTTGAAGACGCCCCACAGCATTTTCACGCTGAAGACAGAGCGCCAAGACAGGACCGGAAGTCATGTGACTAACATGACGCTGAAGGTCTTTCTCCTGCAATGCCACATCAAAAGGGCGAGGGAATGATAGGGTACATTATTATTCATTCAAAATATTTCTCCGTTTCTGATTGGCTCACATCCCACGACTCATTCTTCATAACCTGATAGCTTGACCAAATTTGGAAGACGTTTGCAATACTCGGAAAATGACGTCACTAGTACAGAATAATCACCAGAAAAGGGGAGGGCAGCCGAGTAGCCCTGGGGACGAGGTTGCATTGTTTTGGTAGAACAGTAAATGTTCGACCAAACGGAAATATAAACTCTGGTGATCTATGGTGAGATCCATATTACCAAAATTTCCCATCTTTAGCAACTATCGAAAAAATAAGCCAAAATCTAAATACAAAATATGATAAAGCTCGCTGATTTCTTCTTCTTCTGTCTCATTCAGCGATGATTTTCAAGAAGTTGAAGCCTAAATACTCTTGTGGAACCAATAATGGGAAAGAGGGAAGGGGGGGTAGGGTGTAGTACGTGTATTCGTACAAAGACCTCGTCTACTGCGTGTTTTGAGAAGTCTCTTTGTTGTGACCGACAGTGTAGTTCAGTTGAGCTTTCACTCCATACCCAAACGCGTGACAACCACAACATGTTGCACCTTTACACAGTTTTCCTTTTCTTGTATCTAAGTTTTCAATGTCAAAAAGGTCAACTAAACCGCTTAACGAACAATAAACTATCTCCATAACGTTTATAAAATTGCTTTGCAGAGAAATCGCCCACTCCTGGTGATGTTTCGTATAGAAATAAGAGGAAATTTTGTCAGTCCATTCTCACCTGATTAGCCATCAAAGTGGATGCGTCTACAGACGACAGGATCATCATTTTCATGCCAGCCACAGAGAATCCCTCCTGACCAAGGCGCTTGAGCACTTTGCCAAGATGCTTAGACGTGATGCCTGGCTTCAGAATACATACTGTGGGTATAACGCGGGGTTTTTCCAGCAAGCTCTGGAGTACTGGCATATCCTCATATCTTAGCGTCTCCACACTGCCAAGAGAGGCCTTCAATGGTGACTTGCTGAGACCCATTTTCCGGTTTCTCTGTTTCCTAGAACCGTCGGCTTCATTCAGGGACTCACTGCTACCACTAGAACCACTTCTTACTACTCTCCGGGATGGGGGCAGGAGGTGAAGGTTCCTACGCGCTGATTGGTCGGAGAACAATTCCCTGTCAAAGAAAACGACTGACAGCTGCCGGCAAGCCAGTTCAGGCGTGCAGGACATGAGCAATTCCTGAGAAATGATGTCTTTAGAAAGTTTTGCTTTGGTCAGATCTGAACGCGATTTTACAAAGCGTTGCAGTCGCACAAAAGCATCGACTCCTCTCAGAGCTAAGACCAACGCAGGGCCCGATGTCAGGCTTTGAAGGCTTCTTTTCCACAACGCGTCACCAATTTTACAGGGGGTAACCTCTTTAGCCTGATGCATGGATAGCGAAGGGAGAAGTTTGAGCCCTAAAAGTTCAAATCCACACCTGGAAGACAACTTTTCTTTCGTAGCCTCTACCCCTTCTCTTTCTAGAAGAAGCTCACTAAGAACCTTTCCAGCAGAGATGGTAGCTTTCTCCTTCAACAGCGTTACAACGCAGACTTGCTCTAGTTCAGGATTTGAGTGAAAAGCATGCCTCAGAAGATCCACAGGGTAGGCAGCTGGGTCCGGACAATGCGAAAAATCACCGTCAAGGTGTTTGAACATGGAGTCAGTATAAGGCACGCAGAGAAAACTCGACTGAGGCAATCCGATGGAGTCTGCAAGTGGTTTGAGAACTGACATGGCATGATGAATTGCGTTTTCACGACTGAGTAAGAGAATTGTAGATGCCACTGGTGAAGGTGTCTTAAAGACGCCATTCGATTGTTTTTCACGTCTGGGACAAAACGCAGACAAAACTTCAGGTGCAAGACCCAATCCGCCAAGGTGATTGGGATTTAATCGCAAGCGTTTGATTCCTTGAGGACTAAAGCCTTTTTCAAAGCACATGCAGAGCACCTTTCCTAGATACCTAACGGGAACAGCCGGTGAAAGGACGAAGAAAATGCGTGTGTCAATGACTGAGGTCAAAAAGTGCGGTGGCGGTCTGCAAGTGGTGTAAAGGGAACTCGTAAGAAGTTCCTGGGCTTTGGCAGCATTCCGTCCCTTTCCACTAGGCGAAACTTTATTTTTCTTATCATGCACCTCCAAAGGGTCATTAGACCCGATGTTTACAACACCACTTTCCGGGACCCGACCTCCAAACCATCGTGCTAGAGAGGTCCCCGCACTCTGCGAATTTCTTGGGCACCAAAATAAGTGGTCTGCCTTTGCTCCCTTGCTGTACAGGGCTCGTAATGAGTTGGGGTCCGTTCGTTGTGCGAGTTTAGCATCCACAGGACCTACCTCGTCCTGCCACCTTGAGATGGCCTGGGTACCACGAAGTGCAATCACCAAGACGGAAATCTCGGCTGGCGTTTGTTCAGGTAGCAATGAGATCGGAAGTGGAGACTCATTCGCTGTGAAAAAAAGGAGCCCTTAATTAACTTATTGACTGTGCTATGTTGTGTTGTAAAGCACACAGGAGAGCGTGTTATATCTGAAGTTTACTAAAATTTATCTTATCCTCTGTTCGCTAATCTATTTAATTGCTTCCTTACAGTATGACTGTGTTAGACTTGTTCAGGCAAAAATCAATTCAAGGTCATAAGAAACTCCCTCGTTCCAGAGGCTGATCAACTGCAAACAAGGGATCGCTTCCATGGAATATCTACCGTATATTTTAATCTAACGTTTATTTCTAATTTACTTGAAACTGACTTTCCTTTGCTTTAGCAACGACGACGGCGACAGCAAAACGAACGTCAAATACGCAATAATTTCCTTCAACATTTGCTGAATGGAAAGCAGTCTAAGTCGGTTTAATCGAGAAAATGTGGTGCACACAAAGACAAAGTCTACCGTCGATTTATACCTGATTTTTCCTTGGGATATTCTCTGTGGTAAGCCAGCCTTAGACCAGAAATATCCATAGCCTTGTTGCGTGCGCGCATCAGCACATCAACCAAACAGAACGGCGAATGAAACACCGCATGTTGTAGCAGCATCACCGTGTTCTGAATCTCAGGTCCCTGGCAAATTTTACCTCCGGTTTTCTCTTCAGTCGGGTAATCTTCCAACTCCATTGTCTGCCAGAAGAATCCGGGCTTGGCTCCAAACACACGGTGCACGGCCTCTGGGTCCGAGTTCACAGTTAGCAGGGTGGACAAATTCCTCTTGCTTGTCATTATCTCTGTGAGGTATTCGGGAATAGGCGTGAATTCAGAAAAGCGAGCAAAGACAGTGTGTAGTGAATTGGTAGAGAGAAACTTGCTAACAGCCTGTCTAAAAGAGTTGCTTGCTTTGGATTTCTTTTGGTTTTGCCCTATCTCAGCACGACTGCAAATCCCAATATCAATCTTGAGCTGTCCTTCATGCCAGCTTTGCTGGAAGCCTACGACATAGAACGGTGCTTCACACACCTCAGCATAATCTGTAGTGTTCACACTGGGAGTTACTAAACAGGCCAGAAAGGCTACAAGGTGTGAGAAGCAGTGTGTATCCGGAGTAGTCGCTCCTCTGGTTCCCTGGCGGATGACAGACAGCTCTCCGCAGCTTGATAGTTTGGTGCTTAACAGCAGATAAGAAGTATTTGCTTCATAATCTGGTAAACTGATAACATCATTCTCGTATGACGCTTCCTGAGAACAGAGAATGACAGTGCAAATATTACTGATTGAAAGGGATCTTAACCCTTTAAGTCCCAATAGTGATCAACATCAATTTTCTCCTACCAATCCCCATGCATTGCCAAGAGATAAGGTTATGAGAATTAACAAAGATTACGAAAGAGAAAATGCCTCGATCTTATATTAAATTCTCTCAACTAATTCTTAAAGGAAATGTATGGAGACCAGTTTGGAGAATTTGTATGTTGATATTGGGACTTAAAGGGTTGAAGGATTCAACCACACTGATTCAAGGAAGGTTGCTTTGGGCATTAGGAATTGCGGCACTGCGAAGCTATTGTTTGCTGGTCTCTTTCATGTACATTGTAAGCAGGTCATTGCAGTGAATTCTATCTGCCCAAATGCTTAAAGCCCAATGGCCAATGACCTATTGCCAAAGCAACGTTTATTGAATTATAGGTATCGTGATTAGCAGTGGGTTAGAGACAAATGACAGTATTTGGTTTGTTCTCATTAGGGTAAATCTCAGACATCTTCATCTGAAAATTCCCCTGGAAGTCCCCACTTAAGCCACGCATGTCAGGGTTGCCCAAGCACTTAAGTCACCCGGGGTTTGGGGGGGGGGGGGGACTCCCTTATATAAGCCATACAGGTATGTGCCGCCCCAAAGGGTATGGTTTTTGCAACGTTTCGGTCTGAAAACGGATAAAGATTAGCCCATTTTGGTGTGGAAATGGGTATGGTTTTCGAGGAAACTACGGGAGTTTATAAACGTATTTATCGGTTCAATTCCAAATGAATCAGAAAGAAAGAGTAATATGTGAATTCGAAATGGATTATAATGAATCCTTTTTTGATTGAGCTCTGGTCTAAGAAATTTCTAACTACACCAGGTATGAAAACAGGTATGGATTGAAGACGCTGGGTCTGAAAACGGGTGTGGAAAATAACATTTCTTAAGTCTGAATTAGGGTCAGGATTTTGGAGAACTACCCAACCGGGTTATGTCAAAAGTGACTTCCTCCTAACCAAGTCATCAGGGACCTAACGAAACTACGATGGCACCGGTAATGGGAACGCCTAAAACTCAGTAGCTTTATGAAGCAAAACAACAACTCGTGGACTCGTGCACGTGGATCAAAGTTTTTTGTAAAATAATTTCTATTCCGTCCCAGCACAACTAGGGCGTGAAAAACAAAAATTGGTGGTGAAATTAGATACTGATCAGTCATTTACATTACCTCGTGGAAGAGAACAGGTGTTAAAGGTGCAGCTGGGTGGCGCCCATGGGAAGATCTCTGAGGTTTTAAGTTCTGGAGACTCCTTAGAAGTCTCTGCCTTTTTGACTTCTCCTCCTCTGTTAGTACTTGTTTATGTGTAACATTGGCCTTCTTTAACTCCTGAGTCTTTGATGAGCTCAGATCCTTCCTGACAATGTCATTGATAGTTCTCAAATCATTTCTCTGACTCGGACTAACCTTGCTATCAACCGTCGCCCTATTTTCATTTTTTGTGAAAGGTGAAGGAGCATGTTCCTCAACATGAACAAGATCATTCTTTGGCGCTTTCTTCTCTAGAATTGCATTGTCTACATGCAGTTTGTCATTTTTAAGATCTGACTTATCTACCCAAGCCTTCTTTGTGCCATGAACTATTTCATCTTTCGACAATCCACGTGTCTTTGGCAAATTTTCTGACTTCTGTGATGTTCCAAGCTCCGGCACCTTCTTTTCATTTTCAACAGCCACATAAACAGTCCTTTTGTCAGAAATTGGCTGCACATTTTTAACATGAAATCTTTCAAAAATCTCCTTGTTGGCTGGTTTCCTTTGGTCAACCACATTTTGATGCTTAACTGCAGAATTTTTTGTGTGGCTCTCTTTCTGCCTTGCACAGGACAAAGAAGCCTCTTTTGCCTTTCGCCTCTGATCCTGCCAATGTTGAAGGTCTTCTTCCTCATCGGAGCTGCTTGACAAACTGAAGATTAAATAAAAGTCAAGGCTATGTTATGAGCTGAAACTACCTTAATAGTGCAGCTTATTTCAAAGACATAGCTCGAACTAAACCCAAACAATGCTTAATAGCGAACAAGACTTTACAAAAATCGATGCAGTGACCACTCTTTTTGATTAAATATCAAGCTGAACAAATAAAAAAATGACATCCCTAGGGCAGCAAATGGAATTGCTTGAGAAAACACAATCTTGAAATTTCCAGGGGACAAATTGGATCCTTCTACTCTGAAAAATTAAAACTGGAAAAATAAATTAAGTTACTTACTTGGCAGAATCATTGCTGATACCTAGTATCCTGCATATTGAAGATGGTAATGTCTGGTGACTCTTTATGAAAAAAGATCAATAAACAGTTATTCATTTATGAGAAAAATATATGGTCAGATCACAGATGGCATGTTTTTGGGTGAAACCTAATGTTCACCCACATTTTTACCAAGACTGTAAATCATATACAGAAAGATCCAACTTCAGCTAGATCTTATTCTTAGCTGTAGCTTGCGTACTGAAGAAGACTGTGCTAGGCAGCTGAAAGCTTCAATCCTTGGTATATTATTTTCATTTAGACTTGTAAAATTCATGAATTATTCATTAATAAAAGTTACGACCAATCAATAGGTACACTGTATTATGACTCCTCTATATGGGGCTATTCTGTCGTAATATACAATAATAAAATTACAATGGGGCAAAAAAAAAATTTACGTCTGTTACAACAAGAAATATTTACATGAGTTTATATACAGTCATAAAAATTTGATTCAATCTAAGAAGAGTTTGCAAGAAGGTGGGTGGCGACTTTCCTTTTAAAACTTGAAAGTCTTTTAAAACTTTAAAGTCATGATCACTACCTGTGAAGACGTATCTTCCTCAAGGCTTCTTAAGTCCAGGAACACAGTGTCATTAGATCTGCTTTGAGTGGAAGGATCTAACGATGCTGTGACTCCCACAGAGGCCACAGATGGACTACTCATCACACTGACATCATGCGTCTTGTGGACAGCACTTTCCAAACTGCGTGGTGATAGGTGATCAGTGGGACTATTGGGTTCAGGAGCAGCGTCATTCTGTTGCTTTCTACTGAGTCTTATAAGCTCTTCCATTAAGCTATTGCCACTGCCTTCAGAATCACTGTCGTCACTGTCACTGAGAGTGGGTGGAAATACTGGCGAGACAGTAACCTCATTAGTACGCTGGAGAAAATCGCCAAGGTTCAAGTGCTCTATCAGATCAAATCTAAGCTCCACTTTATCAGGGTTATTGACATCTTGAGAAAGTGTTGAAGGAGATATGCCTCTGGATTTAGAGGCTTCAGAAAACAGGTCAGTATCAGCTGGAACTGTCATTTTTTCTAGAGTTGATGGCAACGTAGCAGGTGAAGAGTCAATCAATTCAATGCTATCCTAAAGTAGACAGTTAATGAATAAACTGTTAGAAAACTTAAATAAATGGCTAACAATAGAGAGTTTAAGAATTAAGTATACGGCAAACGGCAAACAGCAAACATCAGATTCAAGTTGAGAATTTCTCAAAATAGAAAATGAGCTGATAAAAACAGCTCAATTATTGTTGTTGAAATAATGAACAGTAAACGACAAAAAGGGCGTTATTCTGCCCAACCCTTTCCTCGAGAACAATGACAACTTTACGCACTCATGAGCAGTGATTATGAGCAGCAGACAGGCAGATTCAGATCTACAAGCCAGTGGGATACCAGACCAACTTATCCAATACCTATTATCAAAGGGAGGTCTGACCTCAAATTAAAATAATTTTTCTCGCCCCTCCAGGATTCAGTTTGGCCTAAAAATATTGATGGCATGGGCAACTTGGGAACCTCCCATGACAGCCTTATAACCATGTATAATGTTTTTTTGCAGAAAATGTACTGAAACTCAAAGGCCCATGCACACACTTTTTTGTGCCAGTAAACCCCAAACTTACAAGGAGGGCATGGAGTATCATCATTGAATGTTATATATCACAGTTAAATTCAGACCTGGGTTGATTCTCAATTTTGCTCGTCTCACCTCATGAATTAGGGCTGGGAGACAAAGGAAATTGAGAGTCAACCTAGGTTAAAAATTTTTACGTGAAAACATTTAATTTTGACCTGTAACATACACAGGGTAAGATTGTAGGGAGGAGAGTACCCAAAGAACCAGAATTTTAAGGGACATTGCATATTTGCAACCACCATGACCTAGCTGGTTTGTAAAAATGCAGGTCATTATTACCAATATTTTGCACACCTTTCAAAAGATTTTACCACATAGTTTGGTGAGAAACTAAAAAATTTTTAACCTCCCCTTTATCCTACGGTTATAAAACCTTATCACGTCCAACTTTTAATTACATCCCCCAAATTTTCAAAAAAGAAATAAAGGAAAAGAAACCTGTTCACTATCTGAGAGTGATGAGCTGCTTTGTCCATCAGGGCTGACAAGGGACAAACCACTGTCTGAAGCATTGGCAAAAGGAGAAGAGACTTGTTCACTGTTTTTCAGGCCAGTTTGTGCCAAAATATCTGGGGACAGTGGCCATGCTTTTCTTGTATACAAGACTGGTTCTTCACTGTCATTGCTCTCCTGTAAGCAATTTTATTGTGAAGTTAAATTGGATCCTAAAAACTTTCCTTTTCACCTCACCTCTGTAGAGACTGTGTTGTTGAAGACAAAAACAGCCAATAAACAGACACTTTTATGATAAAGATCTAGACACACCTTCTTAAAACAGACACCTAGAGTTACGTTGATCCCTACCTTTCTTTAGTCATTTGATTTTCTAAGAGGCGATTACCTCTCATAAGTTTGACACCTCTCTAAAATGGACATTTAGTATTGATTCTTGCCATTCTTTAACTTTTCTCAGGGTAAGAGAAAATTTTACAAATCATCTTCCCTTTGGACAAGCTATTGGTGAAGTTTACTGGCCTGGAGAAGTCCTGCAGGCCTGTGAACCCCTTGTTCCCTTACATTTACTTTATTTTGCTTGCCTATAGGACAACTTGTAATTACTTGTATTGGAACACGCTAGCCCAGTGGGTTGCTCCTCTAGCCCCAAGTTATTTAGTCTCCTTCATGTCACTTTTGGGTCATCACTTAACGCTCCTCCCTCCTCTTTTGGGAAGGACTACTGTGTGATGAGCCAGAAATCAAGTGCTACTTCTATTTGAAATGACTCTCAATTTGACTCTCAATGCTGTGCACCTCTTTAAGCCTGATATACCCAGTGGTCAGGGTTGTCATTAGTAACGTGCAACCACCTTTTTTTGCCGGCTACTGTAGTAAAATGAGCTGGCTACTCTCAGTTTGAAAACGAGTCAAACATAATTTCCATGCAGTTGAATACATTATTTTTGCCTGCAGCAATTTCATATTATTTCACTCAAATATGTAGTCAATACAATGGAGTCGAAACATGCATCCATAATAAATGTATGGCGTTGTGCGGAAATCTTACCAAGTAGGTTCTTTTGACGTGATTGAACCTTAGTTGTTTGATATCGACTGTTACTTAAACCTTGAGAGTAAGTGTACATGTTGCCTAAGCAACAAAGATTGTCACAAGCTATCAGGCGATTCAATTTTTAACGTAATTTCAAGGAAAGCAACTTTAGTACAATTTTGCATCTTGTTATTTCCTTACCTCTGAAGAATCTTCTAAGTCCAAGGTAGGAATACTAGCTTGAATATCAGCGAAAATGTCATCAAACACAGGCTTCAATTTACACGCACCGGCGGCAGTTTCAAAACCTCCAGGAACCCCATGAGAAACTTCCTCCTCCAAACTTTCATCGCTGCTGGAGACAACCTCCCCTCTCTTCCACATAACTTGTTCAGAATTAAGGAACTTTAAAGAAACTACCTCTGGCTGGCTTGCATTTGCGCAAAACAACAATAATCTAAAGAAAACGAAATGAAAGTGTTTATAGCTTGTACAAAGTCTGACGCCATCTTGTCAAACGCAAACTCTCGCCAGGCCTCTTCCATCAAGCGGTATTCAAGATGGCGATTTTCAGTGTGTACATCTTGAATCGAGCCGGGGGACTTATTTATCATTACGACCACGTTACGCCAAAAAGCGAAGTGGAACAAGCATTTAGCTATCCTTTAGACATTGTGCTACGCGAAGATGATAAAATAATAGTGATTTTTGGTGAAAGAGATAATATAAAAGGTAAGTTTAAATTCAATGATCATGAGACTTCTTATTTCCACTCAGTTTATAAAGCTTGTACAATGTAATTATGTTAAAAGCAGTAAATTTCCTTTAAATTAGTTGGACATGCCTTGTTGGCGATTAATGGCGAGACCGTCACAGGAAGGCGTCTGTCTGATGGGAGAGAAGCTATGGAAGTTATCAGAGATCCGGCGAACTACCCGCTTAACTTGAAGTTCGGTCGGCCAAAGCTCACAACCAACGAGCGCATTATGTTAGCAAGCATGTTTCATCCGTAAGTCAATCATGCTTAATACAAAATTTAATGTTATGGTGCACCGACAAAGAAATAACACAACACACAAGGCTTTGAAGATGATGTGAACTGTGGAAATACAAATTTAAATGGAGATATGATCGTTGCAGTGGTAATTGGAAATATGGGGAATTGCAAATTAACCTGAGAAGAATTTTGGGACTTCAGTGGGATTTAAACCCATGGCCTCTGCGTTAGCGCTGCAGTGCTCTACCAGCTGAGCTATGAAGACCCATACATTGGGAGCAGGCCAATTTGTTGAGTTCATCTTAACCCGTGAGAGGAATGAAAAATTGAATGAAGATGAACTGAACTGCTTTGGTGGGAGAAATTGGGCAGGGAAAATGCCCGAATAGAACCCACCAACTGGATAACCCATCGGATGAGGGGTTTTGGCACATGGTTCCTAGGGGGTGCCTCAGGCCTATACTTAAAGGCGAGCACGATTCACACATCCATGTGGCTGGAATTACTTGTATGTCCTTGGTCAAGTAAACCAAGTCCAGCAGTATTCCCATCTCTCCCCACCCCCCGACAGGGCTTTAGCACAAGTCTGAAGGGGTCCTGCAGACAGCGATTCCCCACCCAACCCCCCCAAAAAAGCCAAGTAGAACAAGAAGTTCCTTGTGCTAAGGCCAGTCCCAAAAGACCCTCTCTCGAGTTAGACGCAAAGGGGGGGGGGGGGGGGTTGCTTACTCCAGGTGGCTTGTTTTTGGTAAGATCATTGGTAAGTGACCTAGAGGTAACCCCTGCTGACCCTGTTGAGGAATGAAATAGAGTAAGGCATTGGTGGAGAAAGGGGGAGCCAGGTAGTGAGTACCTCATGCATTAAAGCAAACTAACTGGGTGCATTTTATGTGAGTTATGCCCTGATTAAGCCTTTCATAATCTTACCACTATAATATATAACTTGATTTGTTTGCAGGCTGTATGCAATCTCTGCTAAACTGTCTCCAGAACAAAGATCTTCTGGAATTGAAGTATTAGAAGCAGATTCCTTTAAACTTCATTGCTACCAAACACATACTGGTAGGTTCTAAAAAGATTTGATGATGTTCGTGTATAGTTTGTGAACGGATCAAGAAGATATCTCGGTCAGATAAAATAAGGGAAAGGTCAATATAAATAGCTAATGGCCAAAATTCCTCTCTGTCATTTCCTGACAAAAAGAACTTATATACCATACTACTAAGAATGTAATTAAAGAGTATCAGTCGTTATTATTTTAAAATCATGAGTGTATGCAAGAAAACTTAGGAATTTTTATGAAGAAGTTATTCAGTAGCCTGATAGATTTGTTACTGTTAAATTTTAATTTCAGGTGATCTTTAAAGGATAAGCACCAAAATTTTCAAACTAGCTGAAATTGTTCCAGCTCATGTACGAGTTAAATAAAATGCCCTCTGATGTAAACAGTTCATCTTCTTGGTGGAATTTTTAATATAGGAATAAATTCCATATCAGCCATATCTGCAAAGGAGTTCAAATTTACTCTCTTTGTGCTTCTTGAATTTCAACAGGATTGAAGTTCATTGTGCTAACAGACCCAAAACAACTTGGAATGGATATATTCTTAAAAAAGATTTATGAGCTTTATTCAGATTTTGCTCTGAAGAATCCATTTTACTCACTGGACATGCCCATAAGGTAACAACAAAACAGCAATTACCAAATAGTACATATTTAACAAGGAATTGTTTGAGCTTAGATGAGGAGTAAGTATCAGATAGAATTATGTTGCCTTAAAACCGAGTTAGTGATGTCAGAATACTACTTACGTATAACTATTATAAACCAAGAGTACATTTAACCCTTTAAGCCCTAAAAGTGATCAGCATGAAATTTATCCTTGTAATATCAATGCTTTGTAAAACAGAGTGGTCATAAGAATTATGAACATGATCACACAAGATGAATTTGCTTGATATTTTATCAACTTCTCCCCACTACTTCTGTAGGAAATGAAAAGGGGCAAGAAAAAAGATATAAATTTTTGATCTTAGGGTTTAAAGGGCAAATGTCAGTGTATTGAACATTGTTATTTATTGAGGACACTGCTTGTACATCTCCTAATAAAGATATTTGTTTACATGGTCATCCAAGCCATGTGAAGGTCAAGCCATTTGCAGGGCAAATGGATGGACCTTGATTTATAAAAAGGGTCTATGCTAAATAGCAAAGTAATAATTTATTGTTTTAAGCTTGAAAACAGATGCTTAACTTGTATTTTTGGTTTGCAACCATGTGACAAGGTGGCCATGTTGGTAGACAGAGCAATACAAATTTTTGTTTGCAGAATTTGTATCAAAAAGGGGTTTAATTCCCAGCAGAGGGAAACACTATTGTCCTTGTCAACTGACATGGCCGCTGTGACGTCAACAGTGAACCAGCAATAGTGCTGATGTAATTAGGCATCTCTCTCTTTAGGTGTGAACTGTTTGACACAAACTTACAGAGAGCGTTGGATCAGGCTGAGAGGTCAAGCAATCCCTCTTTGGCTTAAACAAGGCAGCTACATCATGTGTGGAGGAACATGAACGTGAAACCCCAAGAAATAATAATAAAAGTGACAATGATAATAGCTACGGTCACAAATGAAGAAAAAGTTTTTGTCAATCAATTCAAGATTTAATATGGAGTTTGGTTTAACAAGCAGAGACACACTGCATACAAAAGATACCACATACAAGTAATAATGCAGGTTTTGGTTGAAGATCAGTCACATTTTTAGCATGCTTTCCAACAAAAGATGCAAGAAGGTGGTATTGTTAAGCTATGTAAATACAAAAGAAAAGTTTACCTTACAACTATGTATTGTCATCAAAAGTATCCAATCTTAAAATTGATCTTTTTCGCCTACTCAATGATGGTTTGCTTAGCCAGAACAAAAAATGCTATCTGAATTTTCTCCTAGAGTTTTTTGACAATTAAGAATTTTAACATTATTTTATGTACATTCGTTTAGATAGAAAAGCAAAGTGGTAACTAGGGTCAAATTCTTTTGTATGCATGTAATAATAATTAGGAAATATTGATGTATACGTAAAAGAACACTTCATGTACATAATAACTTTAAGAAAGTCACATTACAACTGAGGAAAATTGTTGAACATCTTTGTGGATTGTTCATCAGAAAAACACTTTTCATTTTACTGTGACCTATGATTTAAGTGTAAGGTACTAAGCAGTATGCCAGTTATTGTGCTTGAAACTTGTTTAATTTTTACTTTTGTGTCAGTGGGCAAAATCCTAAAATGAAACAAATCAAAAAAAGCTTCTAAGCTGTATGCCATAGAAATACTGTTGCCGGTGACACAGAGGGAAATAAACTTCTGGTTAAGTCTGTCTGCAAAACATCACTGAAATCTGTGTACAAGGAGTTGAGTGTGTGCCATGATTGACCAGGTAAAAAGCCATTGTCATTTTGCCAATCAGGTTGCAGGGAACTTCAAAACACATTTTTGTAATTTGCTGAGCCATTGAAAGCCCAGAAGAAGGATACTGGCACTTCTTCACAGGCATAACGAACAAGGGTTGTATTACCTCCATGACACATTAAAATCCTGAAGTCTTATCCCAAACTGAAAACTTCTGAATAATGATTTTTCGTGGTGCTGACTGTGCTGTTTTTCTATATGTAGTTTAAGAATTTCTAAAATGGTCAATTTTGTTCCTTAGTAGTCTCAGGGGCAGCCTTAGAAGCAGTGTTCACCAGGGTGGGCTTCTTTAAGTTTAACAGTTGAACAGGAACATTAAGGGGGTTTAAAGAGAACAACTGGGATTTGGGACGGCCAGAACTACTGCCTGCATCAGAATTGCCTTGTCCAGTGGTTCCTACAGCTGTTGCCATGATTTCTTTGGACTTATTAACTACAAATTGAACTTGACTGCTTATATCATGACCTGCAAGCCGTCTTTCTAGGTCATTTAATAAATCCAGAATGACTGATGCATCTGAAGCAAGAAATAAGAGAAAACAGATGAGGATTATGTAAAAAAAAATGCTCTTTATTTGAGTGTGAAAGTATTTAGCACAAAGTTACTAGTTGGGGACACTGTTTTTACATCTCCAACTGGAGATGGGAATGGGACCACTATTTTACCTGGTCATCTGAGCCACCCAAAGGTCCAACCTCTTGCAGTGCGGAGGGAGTCCCTTCATTTCTCAATTATGTTAAGACCTTGAGTATTGGTCTGGCCCCGGGAATCAAACCTGCAACCTTCTACTCTGCAGTCTAGCACTCTACCAACTGAGCTAACACTGTCACAGTAAATTCATAACACTTAATTATAGGTTATGGTAAAGACATAAATTATGATATCAGACACAAGGAGTGTTACCCATCCAGGCAACTACACTAGGCCCATAGGTAGGATTTTAGTTAGGCAGGTACTTAGGAGCCTTAAAAGTACAAACTATTCAGAGGGGGTGGGGGGTGGGCTCCAGGAATATCTCAAGTTGCACATGGCATTAAGCTAAGGTGGCCATATTGGTGTAGCAAATCAATGAAATGGGGGTCAATTTGGTGTACTAAAAAAGTCATATGGCTTGGGTCTTATTTCTCATGTAAAAACTTCTTTTTGTTCCAAGAAATTTGCATGACAGCTTACTATATATGTGAAAATGATCTATAGTCCACTGTCAGATAAAAGATATCACTGGTAAAACATGGAACTCTTAGAGCACCTTTCAAAGACTTTGGCTGTGAACCTTGGGCTTACACTACTGAGGAAGTTAATAGATTGCAATCTTTAGGAAAGTAAAACATTGCTACCACTTGATCTTGGCCAGGTAGAGAATAGCTAAGTACGTGACGAGTTCGGAACCAACAGGGGGACCACAGAAGGAGGAAAAAGGGGAAAAAAAAAAGAAAAAGGGGGAAGCGATGAATGTGCACCTGTTGCATCCCTCTCCCTACAAGCTGGCAAACACTGAGAGACATTAAGTTATTATAATGCATGATACCACTTACCAAGTGGGGTAAGGTCAGGTGGTGGCTGTTCTCTCATGACTCTACTAAGCAGTGTGTATATCTGACTGTAGTCCGGTGCTGGGTTGCCTGTTGATCAACCACTTGATTATTTGAATAAAGAAGTGGTCATTACTTAAAGTGTGGAGATATTTTTTATCAGCAATGGTGATGTTGTCAACCACCGCGGTACACATTGTACTTCTCAGTAAATCAACACTATCGCATGACGAAGGCCTGCAGTATGCGGCTGAAACACCGCGATCAATATCTAATTAAGTCTTGTTTTGGTCCAAAAGTCACTGCTCATTATACACACAGGAAAGCTGATTTCAATTATTTAATACTGGCAGCAACAATTCAACTTAAATATTTGATTTTCAAAATAATCATTTCACTAAGGTGTATGCTTGACCTGGCTTGACTGTATTATTATAATATTATAATCACTGGTACATCTGACATCAAAACTAAGAAATATTTATATAATTTGGTTTTCTTACCAGGTTCTGATTGAACTGGTTCCATGGCAGCAATTGTCATAATCTATACAGTGAGCAGGAAGTAGTAACAATTTTTAACAAAGCCTGCAAACAGTACAATTCACTTCCTCCCCACTGAGCATTTTCACAAATACACCTCAGCTCAAGTTGGTGTGACTACGTGTGCAGGGGCACAATATTCATTTATGGGTTATTAATTGGCGTCAACAACATTTATGAAAGAGTTTCTGGGGATAATTTTTGGGGCCTATTTTACTGATAAGGGTTGAAAATACAGCAACATGGGCTGGTATAGGTAAACAAGGGTTTCAGGATTCCAGTGGCACCCAGTAACCCTAAAATTCATGATTTAAGTACCCCATGGGGAAGTAGCAAGCATTCCTGAGCAGATAACATTCAGAAAGAGTAGGCCAGCAGGAGACTTGCCATCTATATTGATTGTGAAAGATGTGATAATCAGCATGTTGCAAGCATGGAAATAAATTGCTTTTTGGTTTAATAACACTCACAGCATCTGTGTCCAAAAATTAAGCTCGATCCAGACAGATAGATTTTAATAAGACTTCTTAAAAAAGGTCCAATAGACCTTTGTCAAGGGGTGGCCATTTTGTCTCAAGAGGTTTAAAAAGCTTTGTTTATGCATGGCTAGCCTCAAAGAGAGAACTATAGGCTAGCCGTGCATGAACAAAGCACTTTTAATCTCCTGAGACAAAATGGCTGCCGAGTGACAAAGGTCTATGTCGCCATAACATCTGCCATTGGTGAGAACTAGATGAAAGGGAATCAAAAGTAAAATTGTGTTGTCCATTATAAACAAGATAAAGATTACTTGAAGATAGACCACAGGCCACCCAGTCTTTCAAAGCTGAAACATTCCTGTTTGAAGTGTGTTGTTAGAGGAATGACCGGTTTGGGTAACTTTGAAAATCCCTTCCAAATTTAATTAAGTTTCAATGTGTTTATTCTACTATGGGAAGACAAAAGTCCTTGTGTTAATTCCAAAAGCATGTTCCTGGGATATTTTTAAAATCATTTTTATTTTGCTTTGTTTCAGTTTTGAACTGAAAGTAATGTTACTGGAATAATAAAATTGCTGAATAAATAAAATGCTATGAACTTACAACATTCAAGTAAATCTAAATTAATAATTACTTTAAAGGGGAACAATATTCTACACACAAACCACTGAGAAGACAGCTGCTAGGGAGCAAACAAAACCACAACATCAGCAACAGTGACAACATTGCTTAATAATATAAAGTGAATTGATAGGAAGGCAAAAATAATAAGTTTTGAAGAGTGTAATGCATATTGGTCATTAAACTTACAGTTCTTTTCCAATGTTGTCATTACCCTTATTGTTCTGTGAGCTCCCTAACAAATGCAACAGGTGGCCTTTTCAAGGTCCCGTGTACACATACCCATAGGCAGAAACAGTGTTTAACACATACCTGCCTCCATGAGCGGGCAGGACCAAGCACATCCTTTTTCTGATTATTGGATTCTTCATATTGTTCCCCCATAAAGTTATTTTGTCATAATTTATAATAAATCCTTTATTGGCCAAGCATGTTCAGCCAAAATGCCTGGATATTAGCCTAGTTTTTGTTGTTGTTTTGTTTTTTCGTGTTTGTATAGACCTCAACAGGAATCAAATAAACGCGACAAAAAAGAACTCAGCTTATATCATCCCACCTTGGCCTCATCACATGCTTGGTCAGTCACACATATATCTTAAGCCCGTCTTTGATAAACTGCAGATTCCAAGCTGTACTCTCTTCTCAAAATGTTTCTAGCGTGAAGTATAATCAAATACTAGGGCTATAATAATTTTAAAATTCTTTTTTTCAAATGAGTAGTTATATTTACTGAGCTTAGTATGACTCTAGTACATCACAGTCAGGTGACTGCTACAGATGTACACACAACACATTCAAACAATTTTCTTTCCAAAATAAATTCTATCCCTCCAGGTCATACAGGACTTAGTTGAGCATTTCTGTATCAATAATATATTATAAAAGTATAAGAAGAAGATTGACCTTTAGGTCATCCTTTTACATTACATACACTACCACTGACAAATCTCTGTATTGATATCCCTTCTTACAAGTACAAAGGTTGGGTCACCACTACTGGAAATGAATCTGGATAGATTTAAGTTTCTGAGAAACTTCCCACCTACCCCTCCCCTTAGCCAACATTTTGTCCTGAGTGAGAAGTAAGTGTTAATGTTAGCTTAGGGGAGGGGTAGGTGGGCAGTTTCCCAGAAACCAGAATTGATCCATGAGTCCTTTGCTAGCTACAATGGGCAACAGAATTGTTGAGACACCTCAACACCTCCCACCCATAGTTGGAGAGTTTTTTTTTTTTTTTCACAGGTAGCTTGAACAGCAGCACAAGGTCCATGGAGAGGGTGGGGCAGGAAAGCTTCATTTTACCCCTTCTGAAATTGGCAAATTGTCAGAAAGGCCCTTTGGGGCAAAGCATCTCAGCTAATTTTGTTGCTGATTGTAGCTTGTATTTAAATTCAGAATATGTTTACTCTCCTGAAAGATTTTCCACGAAATGTTCTACAGAAATCACATTTTCTGCCGAAAGAAGGATGTTCATAGGAAATATTATTTGCCTTGGGCATAACTAAAACCTCTTCTACATTACCACATAAAACCAAACAAAAATTATTAAATAAGAAAGATAAATCAAATTGCCAAAAACTAAAAACAGAAATGAAGCTATCTAGTGCCAGATTTATGTCACAATAAAACAAAATTTCTGAGAAACCTGTTACCTGTTACACTTTGTACAACATTGTGTTGGAAGAGCATGTGTTACTGTTTAGCTGCCTCTCTCAACATTACATTTAAATGCCCACATAAAACCAAACAAAAATTATTAAATAAGAAAGATAAATCAAATTGCCATAAACTAAAAACAGAAATGAAGCTATCTAGTGCCAGATTTATGTCACAATAAAACAGAATTTCTGAGAAACCTGTTACCTGTTACACTCTGTACAACATTGTGTTGGAAGAGCATGTGTTACTGTTTAGCTGCCTCTCTCAATATTACATTTGAATATCTTTCAAACATTTTCTTCTAAATCTTTTGCATCAAAAACCAATGTTTAAATGTTTAGCAACCCCATATTGTGCGTGACAAATACGATGTTGGATCAAAATGTTTGATTGTTTAGCTGGAGCCAAAACTACTCCCTCTAACCTTTCAAGATTTCCTAGGCCAAGTTAAAGCGAGATTGTTTGCCAATGACTGCAAAATCTGTGGATGAAATACTGTGGTGTTACCATTCAAATGAAACCTCTTCTGCAATGCTTTCACATGGTACTATTTACTTAGTATGTAGTTCTAACTTTGAGTCTGAAGATGAAATCCTATAGTGTTACCATTCAAATGAAACCTCTTATTTAGTATGTAGTTCTAACTTTTGAGTCTGTGGATGAAATCCTATGGTATTACCATTTAAATGAAACCTCTTCAACAGTACTTTCACATGATACTATTTACTTAGTATGTAGTTCTAACTTTTGAGTCTGTGGACGAAATCCTATGGTGTTACCATTCAAATGAAACCTCTTTGCCAGTACTTTCACATGGTACTATTTATTTAGTATGTAGTTCTAACGTTTGAGTCTGTGTATGAAATCCTATGGTGTTACCATTCAAATGAAACCTCTTCTCAGGACTTTCACATGGTGCTATTTATTTCGTAGGATTTTACAAAAAATGAATTTTTTTGCAAACTTTTTACTTGACCACCATAAGGAGTGAACGGTTTAAGGAGGCCCTGTAAAGGTTAATTCCAACATACAATATGGGCTTGAAACATTGACAATGATACAAAGATAGACTAAAACTGTGACAGTAGTGAAGACAAGCACATACAGTCAATTACTTAAGTAAAATTAACAACAGGGGCATGGATTATTCCTCCTTAGTAAATGAAAGCTGTGGTTTTCAATAACACACCAACTCTGAAGTTCAAAAGCCAACTAACGCTTGTGTTCCTTGCTGCCATCAATCATCTTAGTGGAACTCCCAGAAAACAGAAGTCAACTTCAATGGGTTGAAAAGATCATGGTTTTTGAAATGTGATTGTTGGATTTCAGTTCATTTTGTGTTTTCTCGATCTGCTTTATAGTTCATTGCTTGTGACTGTACATGTATTTATTATGATTGACGGCAGAGGAAAATGCAAATATTGTGAAGCTGGCATTTAAACTTCAGACTTCCTGTACTATTGAAAAGCACAGTAAAGAGAGTTGACCATACATAGCATTAGTTTGTTGAAAAACCCAGGTCACTCTGGAGAAACTTGGCTGGGATGGACTAGCGTCCACTGGGTTTCAGCAGTCTTTGCTCTGTTATATCGCAGAGTTTTACACCTGGTAGCAATACTTGTGACACATTTACGCCACACAACATTTTGTTGTTCTGGATCAAGGGTCTTTAAAAATCTTTCTGTGACCTCCACTGTGGAATTAAAAAATTAAAAAATATATTACAGCAATAAGCCACAAGCCTCAAGTAAAGGAGCTGGGGTTGGAGTTGAGGGTGTTTGTCTTTAAAAGAGGAGCTTCCAAGAGAAAACTAACAATACCTGTAGCCATCATTTTTGTTGAAACACTACACACTACACAATGTACTTGTCTTGGTACATGTATGCCCTCCTCAAAGTCTGATAGCTGGCCAGGGCTAGTGCCTAAACGGCAAGTTAATTTTGGGGGAAGCAAAATTCAAAATTGCTGAAGAACTGCAATCAATCCTACTCTTCCAATGAAATTTGACAACCACTGAGGGATCATTGACAATAGACAGTTTACAAATTATTTGACCAAAAGAAACAAACTAACAGATTGTCAAACAGTTCTTTCTATTTAATTGCTGTAATCTGAACTTTTTTTCCAGTGATAGAAATCATAATAGGGACCTTAAGATCAGATGACGGTGACGGCAACAAGAACGTCATAAAAACAATAGCTTTAACTAGCAAAACAACAACTTTGCACGTGCATCACACTTTTTTGTCCATTTATTTGCCAATTTTGCATGACTACGACATGAAAAAACCCAATTCCACATTTATAGAGGACGTAAACAGGCAACAACAAAATTTTCTTTCTCTTTTTTAACTTGGATAAGGTTCTTAGGAATTCAACTCCAGGAGAGTTTGCGTACATTCAACAAAGTAAGAGAGATGGAATAATCGCGATGAAGATTGAAAATGAAAAACTGCGATTTCACTTTTTAAGTGACATTTTACCTGCCCTCATCATCCTTGCATCTCATTAAGGTCCCTTATCTGACAGAAACCAGGCTGAACCCTCTAAAACGCGTATATACTCTTTCTCAGACAACAACTATATATGAAATCAAGCGAGTCTGCCTAAATACTATTTTAGTATGCTCTTTTAACATACTTTGGATTGCTTTGATCATTATTGGATCCAGCTGCATTGTGCCACGTTTTCCTCCAGTCACTGTTGATGCCTCCAGCACATCATCTCCAAAAACCAACTCCGCCAAACGCACAGCAAAGTGTGTTGGTTGGCTTGATTTAGTGACAGCATCTAAATATTTCTGACGGGGTATGACTACATTTGGGTTTCCTCCAACTAATACGTGAAAGTCTGTAAGACAAGGATTTCAGATACTGTTAATACAATAAGAGTAAACTTGTTATTAATAACGTCAACCCTATGTTTAAATGTCAATAAACAACATCCAATAAACATTCTGCAGCACCAAAAAATACCAATGAATAATCTAAAATTACTCAATAACAAAGGAGTGTCTAGAATAAGTGTCAAGTGATTTCTGATAAACTGCTTGATTGTGCTGTCAGCGTATCTCCAATTTGCCTTGTCCATGCTTGTGAAACAAATATAGACTTTGGTATTACATCACACATCATCCATGCAACACTTTAAGGTGGCTGAGCGCAGTTTTGCAGGCGGTTATTGTAATGACAAACTGTCACCATAGCAAAGTCCTTCTGGACTCTTGTTTCTTTTTAGCTCCTGTGTTGAGCCTGGAGATAACAATGAGAACTTGCTCACTGGCTACCCTTCCTGTTTGCCCTGCTTTATCCTCCATGGTCCCAATATTTATCACTGTAACTAATGCTACTAGAAAACTGATTAATTGACCACCAAGGCATTGCTCATGCAGCATGCAAAGAAAGTAATGTCCGGTAGCCCAGGGCTAGTGGATTTTTCTATTGGGCTGGTGCATTCTGTGGATAACTCGCCCGACAGGCAAGTGAAGTTTTTAGGGAAAATCAAATTACAGAACTGTAATCAATTCTGCTGGTCAGCAATTATTCTTTGGAGGCTAGATGAAATGACACTTGGGCTAGTACATGCTAACTAAAACTTGCCCGAATGGCAAGCTGTAAAACTGACTTTCTTTGTACCCTTTGATGATCAAAAGTTTAAATAATCTGCATTAGAGTTTGAGAGCATCAAAGCTCGAAAGCTGGGGCACAATCAAAAAGAAGTAAGTGAAGGAAAGGAAAAGGAATGGAGTACTAGCCACTAAACCGTCCTCTACCCCTCTCAACTTTGTTGGCTCTTGCTCTAACTTCCATACTAAGCTCTCAAGGGACCCTTGCTATAATAGTAAGCATTTGAGCTAAACAATATGACACATGTACTTACAATCAGCAGTCATTCTTATGCCAGACACCGTGACGCTTTCTTTTGAGGCATTAGGACTACTGGGAAAACTTTGCACCATGTAATTTCCAGAAGAATTGCCAGCCAGAGGTGAACCTTTTTCTTTGGATTCATCATTATTTTCTCCCTCCCGACCACTGACACTCTGCTGTTTGTCTATCCTTGTACTTTCTTCTCCTGAGACACTCACACTGTTCCCGCTACCTGCTGTCGCATGCCTTGTCGGCACAACAACTGAACTCTGCCTCTGAGCTGTTGATTTGACTTGCGGCTCAACCGAAGTTTGTAAGTTAGAAGGCAAGTGTACAACTGTGATATCTGGGTCAATACCAGGTGGTATAGACCGTTCACCCTCAGTTCCATCATTTTTCTCCATAGAGGAATCAGCAACAGATTCAGGTCTCGCAGTGGAGTCTTTCGTCGGTGTTATGCAGCCAGCATCATTGTAATCACCTTCCTCAGCGACATTCTTTGTGGGCGATTTTTCGTCATCTGAGGGTATTCTGATTAGAGGCGGTGTATGCCTTGCTGCTGACTGATCCAAACTACCCATGTCACAGTCGTCATCCTCCTCGTCTAACTCTCCTTGGGAGTCATCATTCTCATCAGGTTCACTAAGCTGTATTCCTCCACCAACTGCCATGGATGGTAGGCTTACGTCAACATTATTTGCTGATGCTCTCGTTTGTGACCTGTCTTTACGTGGATTCCGTGCTCTCTTGCATCGCTGAGCTATACTGGTCACACAACTTTTCCATAAAGCTATCTGCCCTTCATTTGACATGTCTGATGCAAACTGCCGCAAGACTTCCACTGCAGGAGAATTCAGAGAACAGTATTTCAAAAGGTACTATATTACAGTAATACAAACTACCAATCACAGAGCTGTGCTTTCAGATTTTCTAGAAATCTCATGAATTAGCTAGACACTCATCACTACAGAGCATCCATCACTTACTACACATGTTAGACTCAGCCTGTTTTAAGCTTTTTCTAGAGCAAAATTTGTGTTGTTAAAAAATATTCGCACAATAAAATAAGGCAATTCAACTTCTAACTAAAAACCTTTAAGCATCTGCTGTCATTATGGCAAAACAATTTTATCCACTTTGTACAAAAAGTTTCAATAACAAAAATCTGAGAAGTATTCATCTGACAGACAAGTAAAAAAAAAAGAAAAACAGTTTTCATTTCTCCATCAAATGAAGAAAAAAGGATTTTAAAATCACTGAGCATTACTCACAGTCATCATCATCAACATCATCATCATTATTATTATTATTAATGGTAAATCCAACACACAAAGAAACACCTTTTTTGGTGCATTGCCTTACTTATCTTGCCCACTACACATAATAAATTAAAAATTAACATACCTTTGATTGCGTCCAATATGACTGGATGTAGGGCTGCTTTGCCTCCAATTCCATAAGGTGTGGATTTGATCAAGACGTCAATGCCGAAGAGCTTCTCTGCAAGGCGCAGAGCAAAGTATTTTGGGCGTCCTTTGGACTTATCCAGCATGTCTTCCAGGTCATATTGGGTGAGTACCACATAGGGATTGTAACCAATTGACACTAAAAGAAATACAGGACTTTGTTAGTCTCTTCACAAACACTGTGCAGTCAAATCACTCCAAACAGACATCGCTCTAATTAAGTGTCTGTAATGTCTGTGTTGGTTTTGGTATCTCATTGAAATTAGGTCTTTGGCAGAATTTTTGCATAGTACTACAATGGAACCCTCGACTGGTAACTCAAACTCAGATAACACAAATTCCCTGCTTACTTGATTTAAATTGCATTTCCCTGAACAAAATTTACCCTGATGACTTGAATTCTGGTACTTGCAACTCACCATGATGCTACCGCATCAAGTAATCTTAAGAGTCATAATGGCTTAACAGAATAAGAATGCTACATTTTCTGATGAGATAAATTCAATTTGCACTGTACTGTATACTGAGGTGCTGATTGATTATTAACCCTTTATGCCCCAATAGTGTCCAAAATCAATTTTCTCCTCATAGATTGTCAAGAGCAAAGTCTACGAGAATTGACAAAATGATCTTAAATAGAAAAATCTTTGATCTTTTATCAAATTCTCTCAACTAATTCTTTAATGAAATGTATGGAGATCAGTTTGGAGAATTTGTAAGTGGATATCGGGGCTTAAAGGGTTAACATGGCAAATCCATATTCAATTGGCCCCAGTAACTTTTTCCTTTCCCTTCAGAGTTCAAGTTAATGGGTTTGAATGTATTTATTTCTCGGGACTTTATAAAAGAGAAATTTCAATCATTTCTTTCGTCACCTTTTAGGAATGAAAATCTCGACTATGCAATGGATAAACAAACTTTTTTCCCCTACCAAGTTGTAAAGAGTCCCCTTTAGAAGGATCAAGGTTCTTGTGGTAATCTGTGACTATCGCAGAAAGGCAAGACTGCCACTGATCTTGATGCTCGGAGTTAGGATGATCTGTGATGTAGTTACTGATCAACATGGCTACAATGACAAAAAAACAGCTTAAAATACACATGTAACGAATAACAAATGAATATAATATTGTTTCTCAATCCTACCACTGCAGGATTAGCTCAGTCGTTAGAGCAATTGACTGCAGAGCGGGAGGTCACAGGTTCGATACCAGGGGCAGGACCAATAATCATGGCCACAAAATAACTAAGAAATAAAGACACTGCCTTCACCCTGCAAATAATGGCTAGACCTTCACATGGCTCAAATGACCACGTAAAATGGCGGTCCCGTCTCTAGTAGGAGACGTAAAAATGGTTTCGCCAATTAGTACTTTCATGCTAAATACATTGGCACAGTTTAAATTAAGTGCTTTTATTAAATAATAATAATAAGTTTTCATTTCTTGTTCTGTGGTTCACCAACAATTTTTGGTCTGTAACTTAATGTATAAAGCAAATTTTAAACAGAATTAACCTTTAAAGGACTGTAAACTGTAAATGACACATCCTTGTTTTTCCCATAAAAATAATATTATATTTTTTTGTGGCCAAAAATTCTCACTTTGGCCAGAAAAAGCAACAAAAAATTCCTTCTGTAATATTAAGAATGGACTTCAAACTTAACAGAGATGTATTTTTTATAACACCTAAATGTACTAACAATAACAGCCTGTAACTCTAGACTGTACGCTGTCATTAAATTCACCTGCATTCAATAACTCTTTTGGTGAGGCTGCATCCATTCTTTGTTTATCACAGGCTTCAATGGCTGGAAAAACAAAAATATTGGTTACCTACCAGAACTTGCTTCCACAAGAGTGCTCTCATCTACAATAATATTATTAATTTATAATTCAACACCAGACATGCAATCTTGCTGTTCCTGTTCTCAACTTATGTATTTGGGCAGGGACAGCAAAGAAATTTACAAAAAAGCTTGATGCACAGACAGGGTTGTTGTTTTTACAAAACCTAATACATTTAAATACAATTTACCCAGCAACTTGAAATCTTAATGACAGGACAGAGTCTTGTAACAAAGAGCAGTGATACAGGAAACCCATGGACCAGGACAGCCTTACATGTATAAAACACCAACAGCAGAGATTAAGATGTGCATGTCCTTTATAAAGGCATGTTTGTGATATACAACCCCCACCCCTTCCCTCCTAGACCAAAACAGAATGATTTGTCACTCTAAACAAATTAAAAAATATGTTTCTGAATTGTTTAAAAATGCAGTCACCATCAGATCAAGAAGAATGATAAAACATTTTAATCAAAATGACTGATGTCATCCAACTTGCAATTAGAATCGTAATCAGAAACCTACATGTAGTCTTACAACTACAGTGATTTTGTTACAAATAATAGTTATGGTGAGTCCTGGGACTCATCTTGTGAAAAATAATGACTCCCAGTGCAGAGCCAACGAGTTCCAGTCCTAAATTGATCATGCTTGGGCCTTTAAGTAACCAGACAGTTAATCTGGAGACAGTCTCCAAAAGTCTTTATTACAGTTTACTGAAATTAAAATATAGTCATTCTATTTAAAGAGCAAAAGAGACTGAAATACATATGCATTATTAAACAATAGCCAAAATAACACTCACAGAAATCACAAAAACAGGATATTCAGACTATGAAAACATCTTCGGATTTATCAATCAATCTTTGCATTCTATGGGACGCATACCATGAACAACTTTGGGGATTTTTATGCATCAAGGATGCAGGATGCAGAGGTAACAAAATCACTGAACTAAGGCCAAAAAATAATGAATCAATATGTACTTACTTGCCCTTCTTATAACTGACTCTGCGGCAGACAATGCATCAAGATCTTTTGCTTTCCCACTTGGATTCCTTAAGGTTGTTTCACCAGTTTGTGCATGGGGCAGTGATAGTGGTATACCATACGCCTTGCTGGTAGATGGCTTTACATTTGTGGTATGCGAAAGAGTGATATATCCAGGCGGAGTGCTTGTTTGAGCTGATGTGGGTGTTATACTCTGTACTGGCTGCCTTGGCAAATGCCTGGTTTGTGAACTCGATAGTGAGATGACAGGGATGGAGATGTTAGGTGCAGGGGAAACATGTTGGGGTAAATGGCTTGAGACCACCTGTGAATTGTTTCCAGGGACGAACCTTGCCGCAGGACTTCTCACAACTGTGCTCAAAACTGGTGAGGCTGACAAAGTGTTATGAAGGTCAATGTATGATGGGGGCAATGATGACACAGTGGTTTGGACTGAAGCGAAAGTATCTCTACTAGGTGTCACATATGTCCGTTGTGGTGCTGTAACATTCAATTGCTCAGACATTGGACCTCTTTGCTGTGATGAAGCCATTGAAACCACTGTAGTTTGAACTGAATTAGCAATGGCAGTTACAGCAATGCTAGGAGAAAGATTTATGACTGATGCAACAGAACTGGTTCTATTTGACAATGAATGACATTCTACGACCACTGGTAGACAAGGTTCTTGTCTTAAAGACTTTTCTTCACACCTTTCAGGCAGACGTTCTTTCGGAGGAATGGTGGTGGTCACTTTGGTTGGAGACTCAGAGGGAACATTTATTGACGATCCACAGTTAATTGTAGACACTGACGAATCAGCTGTTATGGGTGCACTAGCTGAACACAAAGTGATTTCAGGCAAGGATGTGCTGCTTTGTATTTCTTGTGATTGAGGCAAAGAATCTTTGTGACCGTCTATAACTGAATTTATAGTACATGACTCACTGCTGCTTTTCCTAGATGATATGCTCTGCGAAATAGTAGATGAAGTTTGAACTGAAGTCCTGCTTAAAGAAACTGTAGAAATTGTGTCATTCTTCTCATTAATTGTACTGCTCTCTTTATCAGAAACAGGCATTGAACTTTCTTGTCTTTTATCTTGTTTACCATCTCTACAAGAACTGCACGAACCCAGAACAGGCTGGTGTATAAGGTTTGCATGAGGAGTTGTTTGGATAACTACAGGTCCTCCACAACACCCATGGGGAGCATTATTACTAAGACTATCAAGTTTGCTGGTGATCTTTGTAAGCATATCCATAAGAGATGACTGAGTTGATGAACCATCAGATCGGAGATCCTCAAGCGTGGACTCCAAAACGGAAATTTTCTGCATCATTTCCTTCTGATTATTGAGCAGATCCTCCTGAGAAAACATAATAATGAAAACAAATAATCATGCTTCAAAAAAAGTTGCTAAGGTGCAATCTTAGGTAATTGAGTTAGGCTTGAGTCAACGAATGTAGTTGTTCTTGTTGGCAGCACATGATGCAAGGGACAAGAGGACCTCTCGGCAACTCCCTTTTCCTGTATGTTTTGAACTGCTAATTGTGGGTGAACCTCATCCTTGAAGCTTGATTATCAGTGCTTTTCAGGGAAGAGAGCTGCAAAAAACTAGTCTACTCATCCTCTTCTCCCTCTTACCTTCCCATCGATCATTTCACTTGGTTGCAGGTTGGTGTAACTTTTACTGACTTAGCAGTGCAAAGGAGCCTTGGTAAGGCCATCTGTGTATGGAGGGGTGGGGTATGGAGGCCCTGCACATAGCTTGCTATAAGAACCTCCCAGCTAACATAATGGATTTTAAATGAAAACACCGTCCCCTCCCCCAATCAAACTTCAATTTTAACCACTTTGTCTAACTCCTGATAGTTCAACCAATCATTTCCTTTGCACCCTTCAGGTTAAAAAATTAGGATCCCACTATGTGACTATTTAACTTTGTTCCCTTACCATAAGAGAGTTAGTCCTTTGAAACTGTTCCTCTGTAACAATGTTTGGTGATACTGTATTTTTGTGATGATCAGAGTTGCTCGTGAGTTCAGGAACTTGCTGTTGTTCTTCCTCTTTCCTGTCACCATTACAGTGTAGTTCCTCATGTGTACTTGTAGGAGCATTTTCACTTCCAGAATCTAAGTCTTGGCATTCTTCTTCCCTTGAAGTTTGTGTCTGCTATGAGAGGCACGAGGGATGCCACTCCAGATTGAATATTACTTTGATTTCATAGTTCGTACAACTTTTGTTACAGAAAAATCAAGGAAAACCCGAGACCTTTGTTGATACAAAATTTTAATATTCAGGCTGTACATTTCACATGAAATTAGTGTAAAATTTTGATCATGAAGCATTTGTTGTTTAGCTCTGGCACTTCAAAACATTGTACGAACCATGTAATCACCAAGGTTTGACAAAGGGTTCAAACACTGTATGGTTATTCTTTATCAGTAAATTTTACACCACATTAAATTAATCTAAGTTAAGCTAAGTACCAGTTAAAACCATAGTCTGCACTTTGTCTGACATTTCAGCAATATACAGGGGCCATATTATATCAAGAATAACGGTCTAAAGTATACTATTTGTAATGAATCTGAATTAACCAGTTACATGAACCATAAATTTTAATGAGCAAGGGTCATGATTGACATTAATTATACTTTACAATAATTATTAATTTAATAACATAATTATTAATCTTCCTGAACATGCTTTTGGAATTAAGAACAGCTAATTAATCCAGGACTGAAAATATCTGAATAAAGAGCATACATTTGCTAAGAATTACATGTACTAATAGTTGAGACAGTCACGCCCAGGGTGGGCCAAACTTTGACAACACTAGCCCTTTTGATGGCAGTCTTAGCAATGAGTACCCTACCAATTATGTCCAAATTTTATTTCCTTAAAAAATGGCTGGGGTGCATATTGAAAAATTCTGAAACGACCATAGAAATAACCAGAAACTCAATCTGGTAGAGACATTTACATTCACGCATAATATTCTAAAACAAGAACTAGCAGGAACAACTACACCATTAGTTCCCATTAGCACTGAGCTCAAGACAACTCTGGTGATGGTCATTTTAGATCTCCGCACCCCACAATTTTTATCCCCTAAAAAACACAATAAATATTTTCATAAGGGAGTCTAACAGATGGAAGTTAAAAATATAAATATTACATGTATATTTAATAAAAACAGAATAACACATCTCTGATTGGGGGGAGAAACAAAACACATTTTGGAAATCCACCTAGTTGATAGTTTTTCAAAACACAAAAATGGTGTTGTATGATTTATTGTAGTCTTACCTGTGGTATACACGTTCCATCTACATCATTATCCCCTCTTAATCTCTTCGTAGCATTTATCCACCCCTAAAGAACAAAGAGTCAGATAATTGGAGGATGTTACACGGTGGTAAAAAGATGTGACTTTTACGTTTTCAGGACAAGAAAGAAAAGATTTCTATGAAAATAAGACCTCCATTTTATCGAATTGACTTGATGATGATGAAGACACAGAAACACACTCTAAGTTTATCGATGTCATGTTTGCTTGTTTATCCACAACTAAACAGACAAGCACTACCAGTTATAAAATTATGTCTAAATACCTCTAAAGGTCCAGTATCTTTGGGTGCAATTGGCCTTTTGCTTGAAGCTAAAAAGAACAGATTGATTTTGATAAAAATATTGTCAAGTTTCAAAGAAAGTACTATCAAGTCCTGAAGCCTTCTGCCAATACTTTGGCTGTTGAACATACTTTTAGCAATGTTAAACTCTTTAAGGCAACAACTTTCTTATTGGGCACATACAAATGACAATTTTATCATTGGCGGTGATTGAATCATTGAATGTTAAATATTCGACTCTTCTGGCCAAAATTGTATAGTACGTAAACAACTAAAAAAAATGGGCCAAAATTGACACATTTGTCATTCATCAAAGTCAATTGTATGAGCATTTTAACAATTGTTGCAAGTTACACAGCATGAAATCACTACAGTCAACTTCTGCTAACTCAAACCCTCACTAACTCGAACCTCGCACTAATTAACTCGAACCGAAATCGATTTCCTCTGAATTTCCTTTATACACTTACTATAATTTTACCCTCGGTAACTTAAACCTCCCACTAACTTGAAGTAATTTTTGTTTCACTTAGAACATTTCTATAAAAATTTACCCTCTATAACCCAAACCATGCTTTAGGTACCTGCAAGTTGAAAAAAGTGTGCAGCTGTCCGAATCAATGAAATTATTTTAACAACCATGAATCGGCATGTTACTTGCATTCATTCCCATCCCACTCCCTTATTTCTCGTTATTTGTTTCGAATCCCCAATAAATCGAACTCCTGTTAACTCAAATTTTTTTTATTTCCCTAGAAGGTTTGAGTTATCAGGAGTTGACTGTATAAGAAACAAATGCCTATACTGATTGCATTGCACTGTCTGATTTTCAGCAACCTTAGAGTTCTAAGACTTTTCCTGAATTCAGATTTCGCTAAAAACTTAACATACATGATGTCCTTCTTGCAGTTGCTGTTTGCTTCTCTGCCTTAAGTTTTTCAGCAAACTCTTTCACCTGCAAAAAAAATTTACAACAACATTATTAATAATACATTAACAGTTTAGGTTTGTCAACAGCAAGAGATTCAATTTTTTTTTTTAATATAACGGCGCCACAAGTGAGTGAACTCTGATTGGCTACCTTAGTCAGCACGACAAGTCTGTCTTGCCCACTTGGAATTTCCAGCTTTGTTCTTTGTTTGTTTGATCCGATGACCAAACTTGTTCAGTCAAAATGGCTAAATACTGACCTCATTCCAAAAAACTGCAGCAAAAACCTTTCCCAGTATCCAATCAAACCGACTGAACAAGCCTCATCAATAACACTATGTCTTCAGTATAGATTGAAAGTACATGTAGTGCAGTGTTCGACATGTACAAGTGTTCAGTGGTCCCAAAGGTCCACAATTAATGTGATTATTTATGACAACAGTCTGCTGGGTGATCGGGGCAAGTCTTCCTTTCCAAGAAAGCACATGGCCAATAGCTCTTATTCTCCTTGTAATAGCAGCATTTTAGCTGCCTTTTTCCCCTTTTCCTGTTTTGGATTTCTGTGTGGTGGGCGGCATTAAAGTGGGCAGACTAAGGGTTGCTAAGCATTGTACAGCAAACATGGCACAAACCTTGTAGCTGACAAAATTTCCACATTTTCAAATGGATTAATATAAAACTACAATCAAGCACTTGCCTGGTTCATTGTCTTTGAGTTCACTTGCCTTGTAATCCAGCGCCAATTGTTTTTACCATCATCCCTAACAAAATTTTGTACAATGCAAATAATCTTAAAATGCAACTAGGCTTCAATTTTTTTTTTTGTGAAACAAAATGTTTTTCCTTGTGACTTGTACAAAAAAGTTATTGTGGTTGATAAAAACCCCTCAAACTTTGGTTTCTTAACTGAGCCTCCTTCTCCTCTTAACCCTTTAAGTTCCAAGATTGACCAACATCAATCTTCTCCTAAAAACATCGATACATCATCCAGAGATAAAGTTATAAGAATTAATAAAATGATCACCTTAGGGAAAATGTTTTGATCTTTTAACAAATACGCTCAACTATTTCTTTAAGGAAATGTATGGATATTAGTCTGGAGAATTTGCAACTGGATATCAGGACATAAAGAAAACATTCAGCACGCATATATTGTCAAGGCTGTGCTAAAAACGTTGAAGGGAGACCTTTGTTCTGAGCCTGTGAAATCCAGGGTGCCCAGCTTATGTTTTTTTATTTTTAAATCTAGCTTCTTCTGGTTGTCCAGAAGCAAAAGCTATGAGCTAGGGGTCACAGGGTGCTACAAGAGCACCGCCTTGATTGTATCACTTCAGAATGGAATTTTATGGACCCCTACACCTCTTTGGAAATTGGCTGTACTGTTACAACCATAGACAACACAGGTACTGGGCATGTTTTCAGCTCTAGGGGAGAATATAAAGGCAAGACTTAATATAAAAGCAAATAATACCTTTTTAATGCGTCCAGGAGTCTTTTCTTCTCCTCTTCACTCCATTCATCTGACTCTTGATCAGTAGCATTTTCTGATGATTTTTTTGCGCTTGATGCACTCTGTAAATAAGAATAATATTTTTACATTTTGTGCAGAGAATGTTAGAGATATTCAACGGGAGGGCTGTCACTTAGACTTCAAGTTACAAGGTTTATGCAATTAGTAAGCAGGGAATTTAACTGCTAGGAAGTTCTTTTGGTTCAATTTTCCTTTTGTTTCGTACAAAAGAAGCCAGGATCATCCTCATAATAGCCCAGGGAAATTCCCGGTGCCAGATGTTTACAGACAGCCCTGACCAGTGCCTTCAAGATTACACCTCATGACCATGGAATTTTCCAGGGTTTACCCATAATTTCATGAAGAAAAAATGGCTTAACTACTGCCTTACAACATTGCAAGAACAGCAAGAATGCAATTCAGTGAATGACATCTGCCATTTGAAGAATATCTGTGAGACTAAATGTCTTTTTATATCCTGAACTTGTCAAGAAACAGGAAAATGAAGAAACAAATAATACAACAATTATTATTGGACTCAGCTTAGGCCTCAGTGGATAACATTCTCCATAATATTCTGCAGATCATACCTAGCCTTATTCAATAAATGCTTTAATAATAGTTAAGAATAATGACAGTTAAATTAAAGATTTACAGTGAAACAGTAAATCGCATTTAATGGAGCATGATGCGTCAGAGTTCCCAGGGATTGTTATTATTCTAAGTGGAGCAACTAGTGCCGTGCAATGTCAGCCATGAAGGTACACGAGTATAATATCTTTGTCTCATCGTAATACAATGGTACAGACAGGTACCAAGGTCAAAATGTTCCAACACTGGCTGGTAGGTTTGTAACATTCATTGTGTATGGCTAGATTCAATAAATACCTCTATTCATGTCTCGCTGTACGTACCGTGTGTTGCTACAACACTATTGTATGCTATCATCCATTGGCTTAGCTTTAGACATATGTCTAACCATAAAAAGGTTATTTTATGCAACCTCCTTCTTTCGCTTAGCCTGCTTGCTTACTGAACAGTTTACTTGTAAATTTTTTACTTTTTTCCCCTCCCTCCCTCCCTTTGAAGGCATTGTTGTTGTAACACAAATAAAATGTGGTTCACCTCTTGTATCTGCTATCAGTTAAGTCTCCCAGCAACTTGACCCCAAGCTTCATGTTTTTGCACTATTTCAATAATATTGGGTTTAGCTTTAGCTCTGTTATATGCCAATGTTTAATCTTTTGGCTTAAGCGTTTTATGAACTGCCTACACTCGTTCCATTAGGTTGCACAATGCTGAGCCGTAGGTTTTCAGCTTTTAGTGCCGTGAATAGTAATGCTTTTAGATTACGTGAGGTTTTGATCCAGCACGATACACTCCACTAGGGAGATAAGTTGGGTTCTAGTCACGCTTTTGTCACACGGGAAAGTCAAACGTCACACCGATAGCAGAGCAGTGTCCCCCCTTTAACACCAACATGGAGTGTTTTCTTTCTTTGCGTTTTAATTTAATATAGTATTGGAATTGCATAGTCAATTAAAGTTAACAAAGGAGCGGTGAGATCAAGGAAAATTTTGAACAAAATGAAAACATCAAGGGAAAATTTTAATCTCAAAACAACAAACAAATTTATGTTAATTTTGTTTTTTAGTTTAGAATGTTTTCAATAAGCTTACAAAGGATTTATTTTATTGCAATACCTTTTGTTAAGAAATAGTAAGCTTATATTATAAAAGCTAGATGTCAAAATTACCAATAAAAACCAAAAAAAGTAACTCCTTCCGATTTCTTATTATATTTTTAGAGGGCATTTGGTGGTCATACTTCTGGGAAACAATTATGCAAAATTCTGCATAAATTTCTGTTAATTATTTCCCTAACGGCTGCAGATCGATAATTGATTCCGATCACGCGATCGTTTCAAAATAGCTCGCAAAATTCATCAGTTCTTATCTTAACCTACAGAAAATGTGTCCGTTGGAGTGATGGCGAAAAGAGCTATCTAAAAATGACCTGTTTAGTCAGTGTTTTGCCGAATATCTTTCCGTTTGGCTAAATGCCAAGGGAGAACTTCCCAAAAACAAAACGCTTAACGAAAACGTTTTAACACGCTCGAAACGCGTCAATGACTTTACCTTTCTTCTTCGTGACATGTTGGCTTCCGTTTTAGAACCCCAATGCTTGAATATTCAACGAAATAACAACGCAAACGGCGCCTCCGAAGTATCAAACTCAAACAACACAACGCATCGCCTTCGCACGAAAACACGTCACGTCGCGCCAGCCGCGGCGCTCCAACGGTTGCGTGCGCACCTTTCATGAAAATACCGCTGACAAAGGGATGACATATGAACGAAAGGTCGGCGAGGGTCGGCGAGAGAAGCACGATAAGCACGGTGAAAGCAAGAAAAACAAAGTCTTCATAGAAAATTGACAATAATTTGCCTTTTGTTGTTAACTGGTGTTTTCAATGACATCACGAGTTTAAAAAGAACCCTGTGTTGTAGGGGAATTGCACGAAGGAGAAGGCCATGAACCTTGAACTGCTTCGTAAGTACAAATACATTTTGCAGTTTTGTATGTCGTTTTTGAAATGGCTGTCCTTGCAATGGAGTTTGTTGGCTGCTAAATAGCAGAATGGTTGCCTTGTGAATTTATAGTTAAATCTTATTGTTCGTGTAAATATACCAGTAAGTCGATTTATCAAGTTAAGTCCGTTGTGTATTGGCGGGAATCTTTAAATTCGGTTCACACTTCTTTAAAGACCTACACGATGCTAAGGAATTGGGATAACACACATATGCAGGGTTGTCAAAAGTAGCCGGCTGCCGGTGAAAATCGCCGCCTACTTGGTTAGTAGCGGCCGGCTACTCAGCTTAGCATTTCTTTACAGATAGCGTTTATTAAAATTATAAAATATCCCTAGACTGGCCACTTACTTTGACAACTCAGCCGTCTACTTCAAAACTTTCTGACAACCCTTCATAAGACTTCAGCTTAAGTCCACAAATGAACTTAATTCTGTTAAAATAATTGGTTTTAATTGCACATTATTAACTGCAGAATTTACAGTCCTACCTCCCATAAGCAACCACCCACAATGCAAATATTTTGCAGTATCCCTTCACCATGCCACCAGGTTGAAGGTTCACGTGACAATACTATCCAACTTCCAAAAGAAAGGCTGTTGGATTTTAAACAAATCACACCTCTCAAGCGATGCCAATAAGCCATGTTAAGGTATTAAAAAGTTGCAATTATTCACACAAAATAAGACTAAAGATGAGAAGTTTGACACGAGTTGTCAATTAAAATTGATAAACCAATAGTTGGGCTTGAGGGAGAAGTAACAATTCCAGGCAAGTAAACAGTGTCAATTATTGCAGAGTTATTAGGGAGCTTAAGCAACAACAACAGCAACAACTATGAAAAAGTCACTTGAAAAGTGAATTTGTACTTCCTGAAACCATTCGTGCTTCAAAAGAAAAAGTGAAAAGTGCTTTGTGCCTCTCTTTCTAATATATTACTGCTTGCTTTCTTTTTCAATAATTTTCTGGAGCATCCTAGCAAATAGGATAAGCATTTACTAATGCTTCTCATTTCTTTCATTTTGATGTTGGTATCTTTCCACATTTCAGAGTCTTTTGGACAGAGCTATCCCGAGGTGAGATTAGCACTTTCCTGTATGTTATTACAATAATGGTGTTAACCCTTTAAGCCCCAAAATCCACATACAAATTCTCCAAACTGATCTCTATACATTTTCTTAAAGAATAAGTTGAGAGAATTTGATAATAGATCAAGGCATTTTCTCTTGTGTGATCATTTTATTAATTCTCATAACTTATCTCTTGACAGTGTATAGATATTGTTTGGAGAAATTTTATCTAGGTTACTATTGGGACTTAAAAGGTTAATGCTGATAGTAGTTCAGGTTTAACCCTTTCACTACTAAAGCGGCCAAAAGCGGCCGGCCGGAAATGGCCAATTTTTTCCTAGAGCGGCCAAAAGCGGCCACGAGAAAAGGGTGCAAAAAAATGCGCTGTATACCCTAGGTAAGGCAGTCTTTGTCAATACTTATTGTTCCATTGTTATGGGTAGGCATAAACCAATCAAATCACAAGAAGTGCGCATACAAAACTATTGCATGAGGCGAGTAGTGAAGGGCCGAAGTTTGGCTTCGCTCCAAGACGAACGTGCGTGAACCTACGCACGGGATTTGTACACTGGATTTCTCTTATGCCATAAAACACACCAAAAGCCAGATGGTTGAGCATTTCCTTCTTTTGTGTATTTGATTTTAAAAGAATTTAGTTCGCTAGTTATAATATAATTATAGATATTCAGTAGATTTGAACGTGCTTTAGGCTTGTATTTTATCTTTGTTTATCAATATGGCCGCCGCCGAATCAATGCGATTTTTGGTTCTGACGATGATAGTAAGAGTAATTTAAGTTTCAGTGATGTGAATGTTGATGCAGACTTATCTGACATTGAAGTGCAAGAATTTTCTAAGGAGGAAAGCAGCGAAAGTGAGTCTGAAGACAGTAAAAGCAACAACAACTCAACCGCAAGTGATGAAACCGAGAGTTTCAATTTCAGATGTTTACACTTCTCGCATGGGCGGCGTGGATCGTGCTGATCAGCTTCGTTCTTTTTATTTGTTTGGGGTAGCAGTCAAAAAAGGGATATAGATACATATTTTGGTTCCTCTTTAATGTATTTGTTTGTAATGCTTTTGTTCTTGAATCGGAACGCATTGGATCGAAGCGCAAAACACTTGATTTCAAACTTGACCTCGCACACCAACGATCGATGGTTTATTGCAATGAAAGCGAAAGCGTAGATGGAACAAGATTCCAAACTGAACCATGCTGTACCCTCAAATCAATATGTTTCAGCTTGTATGGAAGGCAGAAAAAGGAAATGTGTACAGTGCATAAACAGGGCGAAGAACACTCAAGGACTACAACACTACAAAGTGGAAACAAGATACGACTATAGCATTTTGCAACGTGGCACTATGCCGAACAGGCTATGACAATGCCTTAGTCTTACACAGTCATAAAACTGGCTTTGTGAACACAAATCTGGCATATTTGTTATATTCTAACAATTTCCCTTGTTTTGCTGTAAAAAAGTAAGCCATATTGTGATGGATTACAAAGAAATTCTCATTCAAAGTCTGACAATAAGCACTGCAAATGGCGGCAAATTTGAATTTTTTTTCGTTACTTGCGATTTCATCTTAAATATCTTGTGAATGCAGGGATAGTTATCTTTATTAATTGCTTAGACTTATACAATGACTTCTTGGCTTCATGTCTGTGTAGTTAATTGTGTGAAACAAGGCTCTGAAATCTACTGAGCATGCATGTTTTGATTAAGTATCACAGCCATCTTAACTCCTTGATAATTGTTCAGGAAGATGGGGGGTTGGGGGCCATTAGCCTGTAGTAGTGAAAGGGTTAATACATGTTTTGTAACAAGCTATCTGTAAAAGGATCAAAATCAAGGTTTTATGTTATGTGTTATCACCTTTTGAAACCATTAAGTCATCTTTGTCATGTGATTGAGCTGCTTTTTTATGGGTGAGAGAGATGGTCATTTGACCGAATTTGCTGATAGATTGATTTTGTCACATGGGGAAGTCGAACGTCACACCGATAGCGGAGCGGTGTTCCCCCCTTTAACGCCAATATGGAGTGTTGTCTTTCTTTACGTTTGAATTTAATATAGTACTGTATAGGAATCACGTAGTCTTTTTACCTAAACACAGGAGCGGCAACATTAACTAATTTTGTCATCAATTGTACATGGGTGAGAGAGATGGTCATTTGACAGAATTTGCTGATCGATTTCTGGCAGATTGTATTAACCACAGTCCACTATAAGAATTGAGCAAAGTAAAATTTGAGGTGTTGCCCTAAAACTTTGTTCAACATATTTTGTGGACAGCTATAATCTCAGGTTAAAATGTTTTAACCTACATGACATGTAGGCTCAACAAATTTTGTCGTCAATTGTACATTGTACAATTGACGACAAAATTAGTTGAGACACTTCGCCCTAACGGGGCTTTCTGATGTTTCACTGACTTCAAAAGGGGAAAATAAAGCTTTTCCTGACCCATCCCCTCTATGCAATGTTTTGCCACTGTTCCAGCAACCTATATAAAACAACAAACACCCAAACTTTGAATGGAGGGGAGGGGAAGGGGTGTGGATTCTTTTGTTCTCTGAACTTACCCTATTTGAGTACGATGTCTCAACAATTTTGTTGCCCATTGTAGCTTGATTCTCAATTTCTTTGTCTTCTACAGCTAGGAAACGAAGGGAATTGAGAATCAACATAGGTTACAGTACAGTTTCCACACTGTGGTTAGCCAGTGAGTTGTCTGACTTGTTTGACACTCGAGCAATTCCCCAAAGCAAGTCATCGCTTACAGACTAGACCATGCTCTATAGGATGAACTAATCACAGTCAAGGATTTAGGATTCTGGAAAGCTAAGAAACTTCAAGTCAAGTTCAACTTAAGTTCCATGTACCTGTTTAATACACTATTGCTTTCCATTTTATATGGAGTCACACTTAAATCAATGCGCACTTATTCACAAGAGACTTAAAGGGAACATTTTATAATTATATGAGTGAACTTTTAGTTACAAGTTCATGCAAATAAGGAATACAAGTTACTGCATATTAAATTTCCTTTGTCCTTGATTTATAATCATGCCACAGAGGGTGGTCATACGTTTACAGTTCATTCTATTTAGGACTGAAACTCTATTCCTAGATCTCTGAGAGCTTTAGACACCTTTTCCCAACTTAAACGAAGTCTTTTCAAACAATTATTATTTTTAAATACTCAGAAAAAGGACTTACACGTGTAAGTTTTTAGCATATCTTATTTCTGCATCTTAACGTTCAATATATACTTCAATCCATCTCTACATCACTGTTAATACATTTTTATGACTTAAGTTTTTGATAGGCAGAATTAGTGTAAGTATGAATTTATAATTTTTATTTCCATTTCAAATAATTCTATTTTCTAGAGTGCCACTGGGTTATCAAATTGTAAAAAAATTAAAATTGCTTTTTTACCCACAAAGCACTTAACAGTTCATATGAATTCTTTTAAACGTGTCCGTGCGTTCCAGATCTAATTGGAACATAAGATTACAACTTTCTTTTTCTTTTCCTAAACTTTGATACAGTTCTTTAAAATTCAACTCCAAAAAAATTTGCAAGCATTTGATGAATTAAACAAGATGTAATAAGCATTATTAAATTTGAGGCACTTTTTCAGTGACATTTTCGTACCCATTGCCGTCGTTGTTGCTTAAACTTCCTCATATTTTATTTCAGGAATATGACGGTAGCTTGGATTCAGTAAGTGTTGCCGTCACAGCGTCATTCAATCGAAGAGGTTCTCTTTTAGCTGTGGGTTGCAATGATGGTCGAATTGTCATCTGGGATTTTCTAACCAGGGGAATTGCCAAAATAATCAGTGCTCATGTGCATCCAGTAACATCTTTAAGGTAAAAATACAGCGTTTATGTTACAGGTTAAACTGGCAGGCTGATTGGCTATTTCCTTTGTCTCCTAAGCCTAATTATCTACGAGTTAGGGCTAGGAGACAAAGTAAATAGAGAATCAACCTGGGTTAAAGAATTTTAATTCAAATTTCATTCTAACCTGTAACATAGATGTCATGATGGAGTGTATGTGTTTGTCAGAAATTTTTTTGTTGGTTTGACAACTCCATCATGCTGTATGTAAGATGGGTGCCTAGTCGTTGGGCCTCCAGACAGTGAACTGCTTCTTCCATGGCTTTCAATCCCCACAGCCCAGCCATGAGCCCCCACACAAGTCCTCTGCTGAACAGTCACTCAGTGGAAAAGGGAAAGTGTCTGAGAAGAGAGGAAAATGCTGGATGGATGAATGCTCTGCGGAAAAAAATAACACAACTACAGGACTTCAATGTGCTGAAATAATCTATAGGGTGTACATTTACATTATTGCTTTTAAGGGACTTAAATTCTATAAAGTGGATTCACTTGATTGGCCAGGAACGAACAAACAACATGAATTATTGAAGTGTTGATCCTGTTGTAATTTATATTCTCTTGTTTATGGTTTTTAGCTGGAGTCGAAATGGTCGTAAGCTGTTAAGTGGTTCTAATGACTGGAATGTGTCAGTGTGGGATGTCCTTTCTGGAGAGTGTGATCAGAAATATCGTTTTCAGTCACATGTCACCAAAGTACAGTTCCATCCAAGAAACAAGTATGAAATTTATTTACAATATTTAAGTCCAGACTGAAAGTTTCGGACAAAAAAAAAACAACACAATTTGAGTCAGATGGATTAGTAACCACATTAACATGATAAAAATGTCCTTGTTCAGAGTGATTAAATGAAGAGAGTCTCCGTTAGGACTTTTTTCCTTTAACATGCCTTTGCCGGAGCTAGGAATATGAAAGTGGCAAGCAGATTTTGCCTCATGTCTCATGCCTCCCTGTAATAATAAATAGTGTTGGGAAACGGCTGAGATTTCATAATTGATCAGGCGTTTGACCCAATCAGTCGATCATCGATTATAATGGATATAATATCTGTTTATAAGAATTCTACTTAGGATTGCTACTGCACCACCATGTTTTAAAACATGACAAAAACATATAAAATGTACCAGAAAAGGGATGTCAATGTGTTCGACCCTGCTTGCCATGGAGTTCCAGTAACCAAGCAGAACTGGGAGGGTTGTGAAGTTAGATTCTCACTTGGAGCTCAGAGTTTTTCTGTACTTATAGGTGTTCAAATTCTCTCTCTTCTTCAGTCATGAGATCATTAAAAGACAGCACACAAGTCTTAAATATGTTTATTTGCCAACCAAAAAAAACATATTTTTCCCACAATAATTGATTGAACATTTCCAATAATCAATTATCGTATTGCTTAAAGAGTTTGATTGATGATTGATTATATATGTGATGGTCGCCGCACCTTTAATGCATACACTCCAAATGTGAAACTTTACCTTCTCAATTCAATAAGTGTTTAATTGTTACTGATCTGTTATTGTTGCAGTAAAGTGATCCTTGTCTGTCCTGGAAAACATGCACCAGTGCTTGTGAAACTGGATGGACAACATCACTCATTGCCAAATGGTGGAGAGGTAACTGAAGACGAGCAGTTTTAAAAGAAAGGTGTTACCTATAGTGTTTTATGAAAACACAACAAACTCCAATTGTTACTGCTGCATGACAGCTACAGCCACAAGAACATTAGGGCCCAGTTGTTCCAAGGCCAGTTAATTCTAACCTGGGGTTAAATTTTAATCCTGGTTTCTTTTCCTTTCCTTGCAACATATTTTCTTGGATGATTTTCTTTATTCTTTCCAGAGCATCCAGCCTTCAATCTGTTGATGAAAAGAACTAAACTGAATATTCTTTTTGTTCTTTCATATCTAAATGCAAATTTTACAGTAACCCTGGATTTACCTAACACAGCTTTTCAAGACCACCCCGGCCCAGGAAAACAGAAGGTTTAAATAGGCAAACGAACAACTCTGAACATGGAACACACTTTTTGGTACATTTCTTTGCTGTCCCTGCTTGATGATGAAATGGAATTTGTTATTTTTGTGGGTTTTTATAGAATTAAAACTTAAGACAATAATTTTTTTTTGCTTGGATACAGAAATCAACTCCTTAAAAAATCTCTGAATTTAGAATAGTTAAATGAGATGGAATAATAACAATAAAGTTTAAAAGAGCAAATTCATTTTTGTGTGTCCACTGCCCTAGGCTACTGTATCAGGTACCAATTTGGCGGCCATTTCATTAGAATAACAATGTACATTTTTTTTAGTCTGAACAGAATATTGTGGCATCATTTGACAGAAAGGGGGAGTACATCTACACAGGGAATTCTAAAGGAAAGGTGAGGAGAAATTTTGATTTACCATAATGCTGTAATTGTTGTGAGAAAGAAATTTGAAGTCTGCTTATTCAAATAAACTCAATATCAAATAAACTCAATATTCTTTCTGTCTCCTTAGGTTTTGGTAATTGATGCTGAAACACATCAAGTAAGTTTTATTGCAGCATGCAAACTAAGCACTGTCCAATAGCTGGGGTTAGTGGATTTAAATGCTATCAGGCTAATGAATTCAGTCCTTAACTTGCCCAACAGGCAAATTAAGTTTTTTAAGGGATTCAAATTACAGAAGAATTGTGAGCAATTCTGCTGATCAATTTTTTTTCCGACTAGTTGAAATGACTTTTAGTACATGCTAGTTACAGCTTACCAAAATGGCAAGCTGTAAAACTGACCATTGCACCTTGCAGTGTGGTATTTAGCTATAACAGACACACAAAAATCAGAAATTTTTCACTGGCTTGATTTTATTCCTGTTCTAGGTGGTGACAGAGTTTAGAATACAAACAGGAACAAGTGCTAACACAGCTGTCAAGGCAATAGAATTTGCCAGAAGAGGAAGGTGTGATTAACTTGTAGTACAGTTGAACCCCCCGTAAGCGACCAACCAAAATCTGAAGATTTAGTGGTCACTTAAAGGAGGTGGTCCCTTATAACAATTGAACAACAGGCGGTTGTTTCTAAGAGCTTCTGCACTTTAATTTCTCGGGATGATTTCAAAGTTATGATATGTGTGTTGCAATGCCATCCCTTTAAGTTCATTGTATGGTCTGAGTAGTTTGGTAAATGCAGCAAACATAGAAATCAGAACATGCATCAAGCAGTCACTTACATGAGGTTAAAGAAAATAAAAAATGATAAAACTTTCACCACAAAAGGTGATTTCTGGTCCCTTATGAGAAGTGATTGTTTATGAGATTTTCCAACTATTATTAGTGTTCACCTTATTAAGTAACACTTCTTGCCACCTGCAACTGCTTGAAGGTTAACCAAAATGAAATACGTAATTTTAAGAAATACTCAAGTTGTAATCCAATCCGATTCTTACAAGGAAATGAATAAAATGTTAAATAATAATTTAAAAAATTATATGGAAAAACACTAAATTATCCACCGCTTTTTTTTCTGAGCCACACATTTTGTAAAGAGAACATTGAAGACAGAGTAAAATTATTGGAATTAGTATGTGTAATCAAATGTCGACGATTGAAATTAGGGAATAATGTCACGAGTATACCATTTGATTACCTATTAATATCATGGGTGATGAATTACGTTAGCAATCTTGGATTTTTGACATGTTTATCCTGGATCGTATCGATCAAGAACTCCACTCTCTCAAATGTTTAGACCTTAAATTTGGCTTATAAAGTTCAGAATTTTTCAGACTTTTTCGGCAAAATGCCTGTTAGAATCCTTCTTGATGTTCTCTTGTGTGTTCAGGTTTTCAAAATCGTCTTTTTGTGCCCTGACATCTTCATTCACGGCATGTTAAAACTTCTTCGCCATCTTGACACTGAGATGTACAGAAGGGTTGCCATGGCAATTTTGTAATTTCACATGTGAAATTACAAATTAACGCCGAAATTTCGCGCCAAAATTAAGGAATAATTCATCACCTATGATATTAAACATTTTAAATTGTTGTCTTAAGATGAAAATGGCCGATTTGGGTAAATAGGTCTTAAAAGGAGGGAATGATGTTTCAGAGAACTTAGCTCTTAAATTTCCCAACAAGAGCAGGGCCATGTCCCTCACTCCACTACCCCTCCCCCAGGAAGTTGGACCCCTGGCGCATATTTTTGTCTTGCCAGCCATGATGGTCCCTTACCTGCTGAGCTAATATTTGGGGAGAAGACAGTCTGGGGAGAAAACTTACTATATGGGAAATGTGAGATGCTGTCTGACTTACGAGAGGTGGTGGAAGGAAAAGTAAAACTTAATCAGCCAAAACTAAATTTTCAATAAACTTTGGTTGTTTGGCAACTGTTAAAATAGAAAGAAACCTTTAAGTTTTCGTTGTTGCTCTTTGACAGTGGTAAAAGTACATTAAAAAGTATTAACTCAAAAGTGGCAAACTTAGGGAGGGTGCAAATTTAAGGGAAATCCGCACGCAAACATTACTTCCACTTGGGATTCAAATATCTAATTCCTCTTTTTATCGTTACTTTAGCGCATTTCTCATAAACTCACAAGACAGAATAATCCGAGTATTTGACAGTCAGATTGTGCTGTCCTGTCAAGGAACTGTGGGCGCTGAACCTGAACCAATACAGAAACTTCAAGATCTTGTAAACAGGTGAACCCAACAAGTTATTCTGTTTGTAATCTGTGTTGGAGGAACCTTAAACATCCCAACCCACATGATGTTGTGATACTCAA
>OZ038000.1:25269762-25357262 GCA_964035705.1 Porites rus
AAGTGTCATAAAATTCTAGTACATTACAGTACTAATTGGGGACACTAAAACAAAGCTAATTAAAATAAAGTAAAATTATTCTAAATAAGACTTAAGAATCTAAAATTCCTAAAAAATATGTACAATTTATATCAAATTAATCATATAAAATTTAAAAACATTTATCACGAAAATTTACATATCATATTAGGTATTACATAAATAGCAAGAGGCACAGCTACTGTTGTCCAATGCGGAGATATCTCTACAGTTTATCATTCGTTTGAAGTCTTTCAGAGTTGGTGCATTTCTCTCAGAGCTGGACAACTTGGACCATAACAATGGGCCCAAGTATCTGATGGAATGCCTTCCATACTTTACAGTATTGTATCTTGGAAGGATAAAGTCTGAGTTTCGGAGGCTGTATGGCTTTAAATCATTTCTTTTGACAATGTTTTCAAAGTAACCTGGCGCCATTTGGTGCTTAACCTTGTACATCAGAAATAGTATGTCCTTCAACCTTCTTTCATTATTTTAATGTATCTAGATTAGCCCTTTTTAAAAGGTCTTCATAAGATGAGGTTTTGTCCAGATAGATTACGCGTAAAGCCCTTTCCTGTATCCTTTCTAATTTACGTTTATCCGAAGCTCTGGCAAAGTGCCAGACTTTTTGACAATATGTGAGGTGTGGGAGGATGGCCGATTTGAATAGTGTGAGTTTTGCTGGGACAGGTACTAAATTTTTCAGACGAGATAGTACTCCTATTTGTTGACTAGCCTTCCTACATACTTGAGCAATATGTTTACTAAAATTTAAATCACTGTCTATCAATACTCCAAGTAATTTCATTTCATCTTTTTGCTCAATGTCCTCAAGTCCAATCTTAATATTTATAGCTTTGTCAGGGTACTTTATGTCTGATCCAAAAGTGATGGTTTGATACTTCTTAAAAATTGCCTTGCAGTAGATTTTGATCGTACCATACAGTGATCTCGTCTCCTACTTCTTGAAGTTGGTTTTGCACATTTTGAAGTGTAATGCCAGATACATATGCCTGGTGGTCATCAGCATACATTGAGATATTCCTGTCTGTAAATTAAAGTATTGCAATATCAAAACTTTAAAGCCGTCTATGACCGAGCAGGTTTTTTTTCTCTTTTTTTCTTTTCAATGGTTACTGTGCTTGATCTGAATAAGATAATGAAATTTTTAAAATTAGGGCAATACTATATATAAAAGAAGAGAACTTTGATTGCAAATATGTTAGTTGGAAAAAATACTGATTATACTATATGATCTTTTTACTATATAGGTTAGAAAAGTGATGTAGTCAAAAGTGCTACAAAGGAGTAAAAACCCAGATCTTTCCATTAATAAATTTTATTGACACTGTCAGGGACATATACTTTGCTTGAATACACATTTGTTCTTCAAAAATCTTGATTGTGAAGCTGCACTTTGTTTGATTCAGCATCAATCAATCTTTTCTGAAGAGAAATGAACAATAAAGTATGTTAGCATGTCACTACTTCAACACTGCCTTAGCCAACAACTAAGAAGAAACTCAACTTCATATAAAAAAAAACAAAGTGAAAAATACTTCACTGTAAACCAACAACCGCTTCAAATATATATCACATTAAATTCATGCAAAATGTAGACCTGATGAGAAGTTTATAGGAAAAGAAACAAATGATAATTACAATGAAACTATAATGTTTGAATGAGATCTGTATTTGAGAGTTCTCTCATAATTCTGACAGAAGATCAAAATAGGAAACTGCATATTCTACGCAACTGCATTCATCAACATGATCCAACTAAAATTTCATGAAGACTAAAAGTTTACTCCAAACTTTAAACTCCTGTAAGGTTTTTCCCAGGTTTGAATCACATTGAATGCATATTTAAACAGTAATTAGATCTGTGAAACATTAGAACGGTGCAATGTCGTGGAAGGTCTGGGACATTACTGAGACTCTAACAAAATCCTTTGGTGCGAGTTCCAAAGCCGCCTAGTATTATTTTATTATGAGCCTGCTACTTAAAAACTTTTTGACAGCCCTGATATTGCACAGTAAATAAACACTGTTGGATATACACATGCAAGCGGTCCATGACCATCATGCTACCTATCCCTTAATCAAAAAACCTACAAATCGCCTTTTGCTGACTTTTTCACCTGATTTTGCATTAAATAGCCAGATTTGGTTGTTTTATGCTGAAAAGTGGATTTTTCTCAAAAAGCTTGGTACTTTGCTTACAGCTACAGTGTACATTGTAGAGCAGTCCCCTTTTGCTACAGCCCAAAGACTGGACGCAGTGAACTCAAATGCTGTATTAGCCAATGGAATAATTCTAAGATGCATTTATGCTGTAGTAGCTAATAACATAAGATATAAGAACCTGTGTTCCTGTTTCTTTATGATTCGTTTTACAAGGGATTTGAATCAGAGATCGTTAACACTGCCAGTGTCAAATGCTTGCTTGTCAAGTGAGTCGGATGTGACAGTTACACCTCAAGATAACTATCTTATAAGCTAATACAGTGTTACTACATGTACATCTAAATTATTATTTCTTAGCTAATACACTGTTTGGGTTCTCTGTGGACAAAGAAAACTGTCTGTAATAATGAGCTGTCCATAAAGTGGTGCTTATAATTTCATTTACCAGCAGTTCTTTTTATCTTAATATTCCAGATGGTATAAAAATTTAATTACGAACAACTTACTATTTGAAACTGGCTACAGTGTTGATGGAATGCTACAGTATACAATAATACTTTGAAGGGTCTGACTGCACTCTTATCGATCATAGTCATTGCCTCCTGTGAGCCAATTCATGGATGAATTTGATACATGTACAAAAGAAAATCCAACACTCAACAATCAGAGAGATGTAATACTATGTGACCTCATGATGGAACTTAAAGAAAGGAAATGTATATTATTTTTAAGTTACATGTATTTTCTTACCCTTTTTTTAAGTTATGTAAATTGGTCTTTTGTTGAAGAAAATGAAACAATGTCAAAAATTAATGTTTTGCTGTGCATGCATCAATCATGCAACCATGAATTTGACAAAGGTTTGGAATTGAAAACTGGACAAGTTTGTACTTGATGTACCAAATTTCTCACCGGCTGAAACTAACAAACATGATGTGCCAATTTTTGGCTCTAGCTGACATTGTAAATAAGAAAACCCATATTTTGGAAAGCATTTTTTGGCAAAACAAGAACTGATTATGCGTATACATATTATAAAACTTAAAAGTACTCAATCACAATTAATAAATACACAGTACAGGTAAACCCCCAATGCTAGCAATCTTCTGTAACCTAAAGAGGGCAAGTATGCTGGTGTAAAAAAAAAAATAACTCCAAGGATTGCTCTACAGAGATATAACCATCCCTTTTCAGGGCTGTCATTACGTTTTGAAACAGCCATAGCAAATGAAGATTCACCCAATACAGGTCCCAAAAATTTAAATTGCCACCTTCAGCTTTCCACTTTGATCACCTGTAACATCAAGTGAGCTCAGCTGTAACAGGTGTTATGGGTTACGGCCCCTAATGACAGCCCTGCCTTTTTATTTTAGACAATTCTCAGTTTATGAATAGCCAAAACATTTTTATTCAATCATTACATGTAGATCTCATTACACTTTTATCCTTCTTTGGAACATTACCTGCTATTTTTCAAGATTATTTCACAAAAAAAGACTTTACATAATTATCACAAATATACCTGATCAGCATCTAATATAAAATTTTATTCTAATATTGTAGTCAATTTGTTATTGCAGTTATTTTATAATTTTCTGTTCTTTTTGTGTATGGCAATGTATGCTAAAAATAAAAGAAAAAATAATATTTATGCTGAGATACAAAATTAACTGTGCACAACATACACGTATACATAGATTAACAGCCAAAGAATTCTCAGTGAAATACAGAGGGGCAAATTATTATGGAACAATCCACCTGAAAACATTAATGCCATGGCTGATTAAAAAAGATGTCTAAGTACAAGTACAGAATAACTTCCAGCAAACGTTCAGCAAATAGTTTAAATTGTAATATAAGGTGCCAAACATGATAGGGCCATTTTTGTTCTCAGTTAAAAAAACAACTTTGTGCACGCATAATGCATGTACGGTCTCTAGGGAAAATACTATTTTTTTCACTTTCGATCGATCAAAATCGTGTCCCATTTGACACACATTCTAAAGAGAAAACGCGCTGATTTAGATTTAGCGGTCTTCCTATTAATTATAATTATAATGATTATTATTCTGTTGCTCAAACGGCCCTCCACCAGCTGTACCTTTCAATTTTCTCTTGTGTTGGACTGTGGGGCAAGAAACTTTAACCTGAGCATAAATGCCAGCGAAGCTTAATAACTAAAAATTCGAATGTTTGAGGATACACTGAACTAGACCTCCAGAGGGTCCCTGAACTTCAAAGATGCAAGTCGATATTTGGTACGAAAACGGTCCACACGTTTAACACAACTGCCGCTTCCGTGCACAGCGGTACAAGCTAATTTATATACATAACAAAGCCCAATAATTTTTCTTTCACTTCTTTAAATTTCCTGTTGTACCGATGTGCACGAAACTAACAGTAAGCATAGAAAGTCAAAATTACCCACCTTTTTGGCATGCCTTTCGCACCCATGCCGGCGATTGCAAAGCCAATATCTCCGACAAATACCCACCACTGAGTTTGTCCGCCGTTTCCAAGGCGCTACATTTTCTAGAGAAAACATTCCACTCAAAACTTTCACCAAAATGTTTTTTGATCTCTTACTATGGCAAGAAAACCACAACGCTATCACTGTCAAAAAAACAGCCATTATTTTTTTCATCTCAACCAGCATTTTTGCCTCAGAGCCAATGACATTGCGCGAAATAGATCACGTGTCATTTTTAGTAGAGCATGCGCAGACATTTTTCGCCGGTGAAGGACGAGGGCAATACTTAGTACTGCGCGTGCGTGAACCAGCATCATTTTGGCGGGAAAGTGGTAGCCGTTGTCATTCTACTCGGTTTTTAGCGAGATTGTCGTAGTGGCCGAAACAAGTTGGCAAGTGGTAGAACTTTTATCATTTTGTGATTAGAAGAGGGTTTAACCTCTTTAAGTGTTAGCGTTTCTCTTAAAAAAAAGTACCACGAAGCCTTCCGGGAAGTGTATTTTTTTAGAGTACGCGAAAAAACTAGGCGGACTGATCTAATACTATTCGGAAAACTGCCCACCTACATCTTCTCTGACCCAACTTTAGCACTAACTTCTCACTCCGGGGAAAAATTTGGGTAAGGGGAGTTATGGGTGGGGTAGTTTCCGAGAATCTCTTTAAAACTGATCCTATTCACCCTGACTGTGAATTGTGATGTTACAGCGATGAAGAGAATGACGAAGACATGGATTCAATATACTACCTTCCTGTTGCACCAGAAATTGATGATCCCGAAGAGACTGGCTGGACTCAGGAGGTATGTGGCAATAATACGACACTAGTGCAAGCTCCCTAGAACCAATATCCACGTACAAATTCTCCATACATTTCCATGTAAAATAAGTTGAGAGAACTTGTTATAATAGGAAGCTTAAGCAACAACGACGGCGACGGCGACGGCGACGGCTACGAAAACGTCACTCAAAAAGTGAAGTCGCACTGCTTCAAACTTGATCGCGCTTATCCCATCTCGTTCAGTTCGTCAAATGTTGGCAATTTTTTTGGAGTTGAATTCTAAAAGACTGTATCGAAGTTCAGGGAAAGAAAAATAAAGTTGTTGTCTTGTGCTCATGTTTTCCACAAAACGTGAAATTAGGCATTTTCACGTCGTAGTCGTACAGTGACGGCAAAGAAATGTACAAAAAAGCGTGATACACGTGCAAAGTTGTTGTTTTGCCAATCTAAACCTATTGCTTTTTTGTCGTTCTCGTTGACGTCGCCGTCGTCGTTGCTTAAGCTCCCTAATATCAAAACATTTCCACTCACTGATCATTTTAGTAATTCTCCTGACCTTTTGTTTCGATTATGTATTGATATTTTTAAGAGGATGTTGGTCATTCTTGGGACTTTAAGGGTTTATGCACCAATCAACTCTTCCACTCTTAGTCCAAGATATAGCAAATTGATTGTTCACTTTAACTTTTAAATCCGTGGACAAAATGCTGTGGTGTTACCATTCATATGAAACTTATTCAATAGTACTTTCACATGGTAATATTTATTTAGTATGTCATTCTAACTCTTGACTCTGTGGATGAAATCCTATGGTGTTACCTTTCAAATGAAACCTCTTCATCAGTACTTTCACACGGTACCATTTATTTAGTATGTAGTTCTAAATTTTGAGTCTGTGGATGAAATCCTATGGTGTTACCATTCAAATGAAACCTCTTCATCAGTACTGTCACATGCTACTATTAATTTAGTATGTAGTTCTAAATTTTGAGTCTGTGGATGAAATCCTATGGTGTTACCATTCGAATGGAACCTTTTCAGCAGTACTTTCGCATGGTACTATTTATTTAGTCTATAGTTCCAACTTTTGAGTCTGTGGATAAAATCCCGTAGTGTTACCATTCAAAGGAAACCTTTTTGGCAAAACTTTTGCATAGAACTATTCATTTCTTAACATTTTACAAAAAGAAATTTGAGGTTCCCTATTCAGATTTTTATTAGGCCAGTCTATACAGTGCACGTAATACACTTTGCAGTGAACGACACTTGAGTTTTGAACAATTTGGCATCGTTTACTTTTGTGATCTGTAGGGACCCTCGTTCCTAGAGCTTTTTCAAAGTACGCCCCTCCCATTTTCTGAAGGAAATGCCCCGGGGACAAGGGCGAGCTCCAATACATCATTTCCAAGTTCAACCGGGCCTCTGTATCAAAACGAGGTTAAGTGCTCAGCCTTTGATATAAAAATGATTTTAATTCTAATGCAAATAAAACTCATTTTCACAAGAAAGGTTTTGAACTTGGCCTCATTTTGAAAATGAGAATTTTTAGGACTCAGAAGTGGCCTATTAACTAATCGACCACAATTTTCGGATGCCCACGCTTCTGTCTGGTGTGAACCTTTGCCTCTTTCAGTGTGGTAGGATTGTTAGTGTGAGGCTTTTAATTATCTTTGGTATTTCGCGGGAATTTTTTGTTCGCGGTCTTTAATTTGGAGGGGATTTTTTTTACAATGGCGAAAAACTCGAAATCGAGTACCTGTAACATAGTTGTTTGTCGGTTGCAATGTAATCAAGTTTGCTTTATTTAATTTTTTTTTTTGTCAGACCGATCCACATACCCATGATTCCGAGCGTAAGAGAGTCGCTTCGCAGGTGACTGGGAATGAGTCGCAGAAAAAGAAAGTCAAAGTGATTGACATTAGCCAACAACAAAACGGAGAATCTGGTAAGAGAATCGCTAAACACGAGGAGGAAACACTGCCTTTCAGATACTGAAAATTGAGTTGCAAAAAAAAACAAGGCTTGGCCGAGTTGTTTCAAAGACTGACTCCGAGGTGTCAGAGTATCACTTGAAATACTCGATCGAATCTTTGAAACTACAGTACTTCTCAGATAAAGAAAACAGTAATTCCAATTATTTTATAACAATTAAGATCCGATATCCAAACTCCCCTCATGTTCTTGTTATTTCCTTTTGTTTTTTGTTTACCGTAAATCCTCTATTAACTCCCCCCCCCCCCCCCCTTACCCTCGCCGGCGGCTTATTTGTTTCAAAACTATTCGAGGGAGGGGGGGCTTAATAGGGCCGACGGGCTTATTTAATTAAGAAAAGACGATGGTGTGAGTTCTCCATAAAGAACTAGAATATGAACTGGAAAAGCTCAAGTACAAGAAGTTTTAGGTGATGCAACAGAGGATCAAAAACAAATCCGCACTTCCAGATGGTGAATAAGCCATCCCGGATCAGTGCACGCGAAGTTTTACAGTCGTTATTGATTAATACAGTCTATCATTTATTAATTAACAATTAATGAATGAGGCTGAGTATCTTATGAAGAATTATGGAGATCGAGGATGGTGTTATCCGTAAAGGCCGTAGGCCAAGGGGGATAATACCCTCGTGATCTCCATAATTTTTCATATGATACGAAAGCTGAATTCAATAATTGTTTTATTATTCATTCAAAATAATTCCTAGTTTAAAAACATGGCTAAGACATGCTTATCTCCATCGATCCATCGATGTTAAGTTCATCATGGATAGTGCACGTTTAGGGTTGTTTAGCTCCGCAAATATTCTCCAAATAGCAGATGTCGCCCTTCGAGTTGTCTTCTTACTGTTCTTGCCATGTTTTTAGCTATTATTTCGCCTAGTTCTAACTCTTGAACAAGTTAAATGTCCGCCATTTTTGTTTTCACAACCAAAACAACTCAACCTCATCCCCAGGTCTTCTCGATTAACGGTGCATTAACCTGCAAGAAAGCTGCACTTTTGACGTCATCGGTTCATTAAACGCAAAATTCTTCCAAATTTGGTCATCAGTAGCTGGTTATGGTGAATTATGCGTGTGCTTTTAGCCAATCGGAATCGGGGAAATATTTTGAATGAATAATAATGAAGATTAATTTGGGGAGGGAAGGGGTGGGGCTTATAAGAGAGGGGGCTTATTAACTTTCTTCCCCTGAAAAGGGGGGCTTATTTGAGATGAGAGGGGATTAAAACAGGATTTACGGTATTTGGTTTTTGCCATGAACTATTCAATTGTGTCTGAGAAGCATCGACAAGGTCTGTTCAAAACTCCGAACCTTTTTAAGAAACCAACCAAATTCAATTAATGATGCCATCATATGGGACGAGCTTCCTCACACTGCCGTTTTCTTTTAGAAAATCTAACCAACACTACACAAATGCATGTTGTTAGATAAAATATTGAAAGCCATTTTTTAAGGCAGTCAGTCTTATCTTTGAAAAGCTTTTTCTCTCTGAGTGTCAAGTTTTTTTTTTTTGGCATAACAGTATGAGTAAACTAGCGAAAGACAATTTGTGGAGAGCTGGGTTATAAAGAGAGAATTTTGTGATTAAAATTGCGTGTTCGATAATGCAAGGGACTGTTCAGGTTAGTTGCCCAATGAGCTTTATCTTTCTCCTGTTTGTTTTATCGTAGGATTGCACAAGAATGTACCCTCTCACACGGAAGTAACGCCAGCCATAAACCCAGAAAGCGCTACAACAAAAACAAACGAGCAGGAGCAACCAGTGAATTTAGATACGGACTCCGTCTTCGAATAACGCTTTAAAAAAAACACTTTGGTGTTATTCTATGTTGATCACTGGGTTTAGATCCAAACATGCCCAATCAAATCAAAGAAACTTCAAAAACCAATCAGATCTCGATGCAAAGCAATGAGAGCTTCCACTCTGCGTGGAAAAAAGAGTTGACTAGGATTGTACGGTTGGTTGATCTCTCATCTGATTGGTTGAATAAACAGCACGCTCACTCCGGCCTTAAAACAATTTGTTTTCAACAATTTTGACAACGAAGCAAAAGGTGTCATGGGTTCGTGTTTGATAAAGGTTTATTTAGTATGTGTGTGTGTTTGTCCTCCGTGTCGTCGAGTGATTCGATGCTATTTTTCTAAGATGTATGTATTACGTTATTTCAGTTATTTTATTGTATGTTAAAGCACATAGTGTGTCTCATAATGTACAAAATAAACCCTTTTATTTCCAGTAAGATAGATTGTAATCAAAGGTTAGTTTTACCGACATGAGCTTCGGTGTGACCTTTTATGTTTCTTCAAACTAGCTGCAAAAGTCAGCGGATATGCTTGTCGGAGAATAACTCGAATTTCCCTTTGGTTTGCGAGGAAAGTTGGACAGACCTAGGCCGTCTCAGCGTTCGCCTTATTTCAAACGTAATGTCACACGCCCGAGATGCAAGGATAGCCAATCTCGTCACCAGAGCCCTCTTGGTCATGCGCAATAGAGAATAGCTCTTGGGTCGAGAATGCAAGGAAAGCGAAACGCGGCCGGCTCTCTGCGCATGCATCAAACTTGAAAGTACAACCGGCGTTCTCGTAGACAGTGTTCAGCCTCCATTTCGCTCCTGCCCATCTCTCTCCTTTTCAGAGAGGTAGGAAAGGGACTGCAGTTCAGACGACAGCGGCGCTGATCAGCTCATAGCAGGGCGCACAAAGGCTTATCTGCCTTGGCTTATAGTCTCCGTACTAAATACGCTGCCGCGACTTCAATACTCCGAACTGCTCACGATTTGCTCCCGATTGCCTTCGTAGCTCAGTCGGATAGAATGCTGATAGAACTAATCCAGCGATTGGGACTTCAATCCAAGCCAGGGTCAAAAATATTTTCTTCGATTCCTGGTTTATCTCACTTTCCTTTCTTGAATCATTGATGGGGTTTCTCACTTTTTAGTTCTCAAAAAACATAATTTAGAGTGCTGCACTGGTTACACACTTTAGTAACATTCAACTAGTGGTCTATTATCAATGCTGCGTTCTGATTGGTTGAGCTACTACTAGGCTATACGTTATAGCCCACTAGTAGCGAAAAGCGCCGGCTTTGAAAGCCATAACAATGCCGGCTGAATAGCGTTTTGCTAGCTAAAGTTGTTTTGTCGGCCTTCGGCCTCGCAGGCTATTGACTCAGAGCCCATTCGGGCTCGAGGAATAATTGTTAATGATACGCTATATATCAGTAAAAATGAACCAAATGTGATTTTCAAAGTGATGTGCCTTAGTAAACTGCCATGCTTTGTACCCAGCTTAACACAAGTATGAATGGTATCTGCTGGTACTGGTACCAACTACCGATAGTGGGCGGTTTTCATGGTTGTCCAAAAAACGTCAGTCTGCTGGCTTTTACAGATACACACTGTTGATGGCCCGAGTAGGGGATGGGGTGACCCCCTTTTGCGTTTTAAGCACTTGCCTTATCTCCTACAAAAGTGTAGCTACGGCCCTATTATAGGCAACCTTAGATGGCGTAAGGTTGGGGAAAAGTAATTTGCAGTTTACCGGGAGAAACGATGGTCCTTGAGATATTCAATGTCTCAAGCAGCGTAGCTTACATAGCAAGCGATTCCGTGTGGTTTCGGTGCCAAGAGAGACTGAGGAACGGGAATTTTAATTTTGGCCGCGCGAAAAATGGAACGAGAGCCAAAGAAATAAAAGACGGGGAGGGGGTGGGGCATTTGCACACTTTTTCAACCCACCGTGGGACATTAGCGGCTTCATCTCTTAAAAGGCGAGTCCAGTTGTCATTTTTGTTTTCCAATTTTTCGCAGTAGCACGTCTTCGTCGTTTGTTATCAACTTGAGTTGAAAGATATTCTCCGCTCCTTTTTGCTCCGACTTTCTTTGTTCTGATAAATTCTTGGAATCAATGTACTAAAACGCACCGTGTTTTTGAGAATGACCGACTTCCGGGACAAACACTTTCACTTTTAAACCGGTGAACTCCATATTTGGCCGTTTCCGGGAAGTGAAGTCACACGTCTTCGAGGTTAAATCCCGCATTCACTGTCATTCTCTTGCACTTTCGGCGAAAGCCAGCGAAAGACGGAAGCTCCAAGGAACGTTAGGACTGCACTGACGAAGAAGAAATCTCTTCAAAGATGGGGAGCGGCGATTCAAAAATTGTAAGTAAAATTTTGTACGAGGTCTTTGTAACTTATTATGTATTTTAGTAGTTCCTTTTTTTAGAAAAATTGGTCGCGTAAATTAAATGAATTTCCCCTCGATTCAAGGGGAAGAATCAAGCGTCCTTTGGATTATTTTCTTGTGATTTTTATGTATGCTTATATCTTTTTTTTCTCAAATTTTAAGAACCTTACCAGTAACCAAACTGCTAATAATTTCGTATAAGTGTTACACATCAGCAGTAGATCGTGTTTTCTGCCGAGGCATTTCTTGTCACACCATATAGATCGACTTAAAACCGCAGGCTACACTGACTGTTCCTCGGTCCAAATAATCGTTAAATGTAGAATTTTGTACTGAAAATTAAGTTACGCGTGATAGCTAGAAAATTACCTCCACACTGCGTTTTGTGTGAATTGCATACGGGCGTTTACGGGCGCTTCAAACTGTTATGTACTCCTTCCGATTAGAAGCGTTAAAAACGTTACAAATCACTAAAAGACCAAGACACGAATAAGAGGAAATTATGAGCACTTCTAAAAAGAAGCAAAAGAGGCGAATTTAGGGCATACAAATGGAGAGAAAATAAGATTTTTTCCCGTACAGATAATGTTAATTTCTGGGAAATATACTTCCGCTTGCGATGTAACGAATTCCAGGAATTAGACAACTCTTTCATTTCATTATTTTTTTTCTTTTTCTTTGTCGCAAATACTACCACCTTGTAAAAAATAATGAAAACTAATTCCAAACAAATTCATTAGCTCATTTCTAGTATTTTTTTCTTTTTGTCAGCAAAGAACATGTGATGTAGCTTTTTTCGTCAGGCTATTTGTTAACAGTCACGCGATACGTTACTTTTCAATTAAAATGGTCACGCGATGCTTTGACGAAAATATTTTCAGATGAAAACGAATATTATGTGTTGTGGTTTAAATTTTACTTTATTTTCTTTTACTAACATTATCATACATTGCCATAACCAAAAAACAAAAGAAAATAAAATTTAAACCAAGGATAAAATTATAGCAACATATGTATAAAGAGTTTTATGAAACTGTTATATTTCAGGAGTACTTTCTAGGAGATCAAAAAAGACAAGTCGGTTAGTGCAACTATTACAACTTCGCGGAAAAGAGAGCATTAAGTTTTTCTTTATAAAACAGTGCCGATGGTATTCGAAAGTTCTATGTGTCGGTTAGCTGGTAGGCGTTAGTGCCCAATGAGTAATTTTCCGACGGACATGTATCTGGGAATTAGCTACTTTCACATCGCCCATAATACACCTTTCCCCACTCCCAACCCCCCCTGCTCCCTCTCCTACTCCTTATCTGTCTGTGGACATGCCAAATCACCCGCGTAAACGGCAGTTTGGCGAGGCGGGGGGGAGAAAGATGATTAAAACGATGTGCGCGCGGGACTCAAAGACCTGATTTCCGGACACTGTACACTGTTGACAGCCTTCTGTCTATCGCGTAGTTTTATTATTCGATAAATGGGCGATCTGGTTGCGCGTGTCAAAGCGGAGCGAGATGGGGTGGGATCAGTGAGAGGAAAGAGAACTTCAACTGTCTTTGATTTTTTTTTTTCTCTTGCCCACTCGCTGTAACCATAGTCCCTCGCGTGTCGCGCTCTTTTCGCACGAAATTGGCCTCTTCTGTTTCCAGATTGCGTTAAGTAAATAGAGAAGCTGTGAAGAGTCTATACACTGCTTATAAAAGAGATAGACTTGTTTGCTTAATGGAACTGCACGTCTCATCTGTATATTCGATCGATTCTGAAACCGACGATTAAAAGTTTTTCTCGTGTTGGTTAACCCAGCCAAAGCAATAAGGTAGTATTTTTCTGTTTGTTTATTTACCTATTTGTTTGTTTGTAATTGGGACAATAGAATTATGAAACAGTGGACAGAACAGATCCAAATGCGGCACGGCAAGGCCGACAACAAGCCGAAGAGGAAAATCAAGAAAGGATGAGAAGACTCCAGATTGAGATGCAAAGAGATCACGAACAGGCGATACGGGAAGCACAAGAAAGGGCCAGGTGTGAAGACGAGGAGCAGCGAAACCGATTAGAGCGTCAACGTCTTGAGAGAGAAGAAAGGGAGCGACAGCGAAAGGAGGAGGAGTCATTTTGTCAGCTTAAAGATGCTCTGATGAATTATGACTTGCAGGAATCCCCGAGGATTAAAAAGGAAAGTTTCCGTGATCTGAATATAGAAGATATGGATGGAGTGCGTATAGCTTTGATCGGACCGACGGGTTCGGGAAAAACATCCTTCATTGGTAAGAGTTTTCCTGTATATTGAAAAACAACATAAAAATCAACAAACAATAAAAAATGAAGAATTATTCCTTAACACACTTTTCGAACCATTTTGAAGTCAAAGCCTTCGGACTCGTTAGGGGTAGAGTATGGAATAGGGAGGAGAAGTCGTTACGTCATGTTGCCATGGTAGCAAAATTTAATCCGAAAGGACCGTATCTACAACCTCATCCCCAGGGCTTTTCCCTCAATGGATGGGGCACCCATTTTTTGAGGAAAAAGCCCTGGGGACGAGGTTGATATAAATTAGCTTCGCAGGAATATTTAGGCTGTACACGTGACCAGCCGATGCCAGAGCCTTTTCCCGCCCCACCCATTTTTTGAGGGAAAAGCCCTGGGGACGAGTTTGCCGTATCTATTGAAGTTTTGCTTAAGCTATCCAAACATTTAGCTGCCATGGTAACTTGACGTAACACTTCTCCTCTATTTCTAAGCTCGTTCCTCACTCCTCAGACGTCATTTCGCGCGTAGACTAGAAACCATTGGTGGCGTCTCGAAATGTCGGCTGTTTTCTCAAACCGAAAAAAAAAAACACTTTTGTAAAGTTTTTTTTGTTCAAGTACGGTAACTTTTAGCAAGACCATACGATTTTACCTTTGTCCTTTTCTGGTCGAGTTTTTTTATCATTATCGTTCCCCATGCTTTCGTTGTTTTTCATTTAGAGTTCGTCACTTTTCTAAGACAGGGCATTCCGTTTCAATACTACTACAGGCGTTGAAAGGGGTAGGGAATAGGGAGGAAGGGAAAAAGGGAGGGGGATTCCATTCCATTCCATTCCCTTTTCCCCTCTTTCGCACTTTTCTCCCTCCCTCCCTCTCCTCTCCCCTTTTTGCGCCTGCCACGCAGGCTAAAATACTACATGTAAAACCATGTTGGGGGTCAATACAACATAATTTTTTTCTCAAAGAATTTACATGAAAATGGAGTTAAATTCCCAGAGGAGAGAAATGCTTTTGTTCTTGATCACCAACATGGCCGCCTTGACGTCACGTGGAAACCGGCAAATCCTCGTGAAATATTCACATTTCTCGTTCGACTGTTCAACGACTACATATGGCCTGTGCCTCTTTATCAGAAATTCGTACGAGAAGGAAACTAGGCGGTGTAAAGTCTTCTACAAGGGACAGGGAAAGAATTTACCAATAGCTGACCGGCGTGGTACTACTTGGTGTACGACTGCCCAAAATGTCCCGAGCCACTACCCACTACTATTCATGTGAGTCTTACACCAAGTACCTACCCGACCGGCGCGTCCCCAGTAACAATCCCAGAAACAATTGCGGGACACATTTCGGCTCCAGTCCCCTTCTCGTGTCTATAAAAGAAGCGAATCACACCACCCTCAATAGACCTTGTCACGGTTTTTGGAAGCCATCTTGACGGGTGAACAACCGCGTCAGAAATTACAGTGTTTGTATTAGAATCTAATATCGAATAATTTCCGCAAAACGGCTGTTCTAAAAAAAAATATGAATTGTAAACTAAAGCTTCACTGCTAACGATTCTACTGAAAAAATTTGAGTGCGTTATATGCAGCTACATGCGTTAGAACCACTTTTTAAAATTTTCTATACATTTATCTGTAAGAAATTTTCTTCTTGTCAGCCCTAAAATTTCTCGGGAAAAATTGCAGACAATTATATGAAAAATGTAAGCAACCGTCTGGAGAAATTTAATCACAGTGACGGCTTAGCTTTAGTTTACAATTGATTTTTTTTTTCAGAACAGCCGTTTTACGGAAATTACTCGACATTAGATTCACGTACGAACACTGTAATTTCTCACGCGGTTGCCTACGCGTCAAGATGACTTCAAAACCGTGATAACAATTAAGACCTATTAAATGATATTGACTCTGTTCCTACAGGTACTATACAGCGATCTCTCAGTGGAAACAGCCGCAGGCAGACCGCCTTTGAACAAGGCGAGGGAAAAGAAGGCACTATCATTCTTGAAGACTACAACTTACATCCACAAATAAGTCTCTTGGATACAAGAGGATTTTTTGACAGCGATGAAAAGCTTTTGGAGGAATGCCTCAATATTATGTCGGGAAGGTAATTAGTGTTCTACCCCTGGGGGGTGGGGTGGGTGTTCTACGAACCCCGTTCCTATGGAGAGTGATGTTTGATATGTAAGTGAAAAGGATGACTCAGAAGATTATCCGAGTTACCCCAAATAGATTCGAACCTATGATCCTTCACACTATACCAGATGGCTTTTCCGCCAGCACGAAAACCATACCGGATATGGCTTCTGTTTTCCCAACACACATAAGAGCGGTGATTTCGGCGCGATTTCTGTTACGGAACGAGGCTGCGCCCCGCCGACCTCCAAAGTGGAGCGTCACATATGAGTTTCCGCGAACGAAAGCTAGTTTATATCACAAGGTGAAAAAACCATGAATAGACTATTATACACTTTTTTTATTAAACGAGTGAATCTGATAGTCGCTCCGGGCGTTTGTAAGTTCTAACCTCGTTCCCAGGGTTCTCTCTTACCCGTCCCTACGGAGCGAGAGAGAGAACCTGGGAACGAGGTTGTGTAAGTTCATGTGAGGGAATCCAAGACAGTCTTGGATTCTGGATTGCATGCCATGGATTCCGGATTCCAGGTACTGGATTCCAGTCTTTGTCAGTGGAACTTGGACTCTGGATTAGTCCAATCGTTAAAAGGATTCCGGATCCCTTGAGCTATATTCCGGACTCCAAAGCCTAGGATTCCGGATTCCACAAGCAAAAATTTCCCGAATTCCGGAATCCCAATTCTCTCACATGAGGCGACTTTTACCATAAATAATTTTTTTCATTTTTCTCAATTTAAGAATTCGTCCAGGTGAAGAGATCGAACGAGGCTATGACGGAAGTAAAGACAAGGGTAAAGGGGGTAATCCTCAGACAGGAAGAAAGGCTCCACATCTCTCCAAATATGCCCATGCAGTGATCTTTGTAGTGAAGGCAAATGATCCGCGGTTGAAGGACGGCAAGTACAAGAACGCTCTGCAGAAAATGCGAGAGCATTTCAGGGAAGACGGTAAGGCTAAAGTGTTTTGCAATCTTTAACTTTGTTCCCTAACGCACGGTCTGCAATGACCTACATATGCGTGGTATGCGGTTCGGCTTTTTGTTTTCTTCGCAAAACGACGGAAATCAACCGTCTCTTCTCTAGGACCCTTCAGCTCGAAAAAAATTCCGTGAAAAATTTTTCTGAGCTTTCTGGTGTTTGAATTCTTCTTCTTCTTTAATTGAATGGACAAGAATTATCATTTCGAACGAAAACCAAGAAATTAGTGGTGTGACAGGTGAATTTCGAACCTCTTTTATGGTTGGTGGACTTTGATCCCCAGCATTTTAGGTGTTAGCCTGCGAATACAGCCTTCTCTCCTCGCTGCTAGGGACGTCTCGTGTTTCTCTAGCGTGGAGCGTGGAGACGGCTTTATCAGTTCGCAGGCTACAATTGTGCCTTTGGGAGCTGTTTTCTCAGCGCCGCCGATCGTTTGCTGTGTTCGCTGAGGGTGGAGATTTGCGCTTCTTTATTAACGTTCTGAAGGTTAAGTGTTATGTGGGTAGCTTCCCTTGCCTTCGAATAGCTCCAGATAACCGTCGAAATAAATTTGAACACCTTACCCCCCCCCCCCCCTCCCCAAAAAAGAAGATGTTAAATATTCTGAACTAACCCGCGCTTAACTCTGTGGTTAAGTACATCTGCGAAACAGCGCCGGAATCCTTGTTCTGGGCCCCCACCTGTGTACCAGGATTTGAGTTCGCTCTATGATTGGCCTGTTAAAAAAGCTATTGTCGATTTGCCAATCTTTGTCGAAAGGAAATCCGACACGCACTTCCGGTAATTCGATGAATCTGTTGGAGGCCCCGAACAAGGATCTCGGCGCTGCTTCGCCGACGTTACAAAACCCGAGGCCTAATTACGTCTGTGACGCAGGCTTTTGTGAACTCTATCTTATATTGTTGGCATTCAGGGGCACCCAACGAGAATATAGTTCAAAACCACTTAAACATAGCATTGTTAAACGTATTTTAGTATTTAAATGGTAGATATAGGCATACTTTTATCCCCTAAAAATTTCTTATCTGTTCGGATTTCCTAGCTGAAAGTCTAGTGATCCGAAAATTATAGGGATCAAAACTTACCTTTTCGAAAATTTCAGCCAGAAAAAAGGCTCCCGACAATTCTAGCTGACTTTTTTAGGGTAAAAATCGGTTAAAAATGGGCAATTATACCATTTTTTGGATGTTCGAAAATCCTAGGAGAGGCAGGCAAGCAAGAAATTTTACAACAAATGTTCCGAAAATTCTAGATCTCAAATCGTCTTCCGAACAGATATTTTCCGAAAATTGACGTTGGCTGTCCCGGCTGGGCACTCCCTTAAACGCTTGATCAAGCGTTTTTGAACCCAACGCCGTCCTGCTTGAATGTTGAATGTGCTTTCACATTTTTATTCTATAGGGTATGCCCCGGTGACAGTCATCACTTATCTTGACAAGCTGAGAGACGAGGAAGACAAAAGCAACGCTTTTGACATGGCTTCGTGGGCGATTGGTAGTTCCAGCGAAAGAACCTTCTTCATTTCGAATTACACGAATATAAGCAGCGACACGTCCTTGACAGTGGAGCGAACGGCTCTCGACATCTTGGACTTTGCCTTGCTTTCTGCTGAAAGGTTCATACGGATCAAAAAGCAGCGAGAGAAAAATCAGAGGGAAAGGGAAATTGCAGCTGGAGGTAATTTCTTGGGCGGTGGCTCAAGACGGCACTTTTTTCTTCCGTTTGTTTTCACTACAGTCTTTTTGTAAAGGAACAACTCAGCAATGTCATAACAAAGCTCTTTGAAATATTTTCCAGTCGGCTCTCTCATTAAGAAAGCGCATCTTTAAACGCATGTGTAAATCAAATGTCGCTCAACAAATAACATACACTTGATGGCAGGCCAGAGGGAAACAGTTTTGATTTGTTTCTAAGGAAGAAAAAATTGTACAAATATATGAAGTAAATATCCGCAAGCGGTCAACTTTCGTGTGGGAAACAGCGTATTTACCTTCCAACGTAATAGATTTTGCATTGCCCCCTCAAAAACTTTCGCGGGAAAAACTATTCTATTTTTAGATATCATGTGACCTCGACGTAACCAATAAGAGGTCGCCCTGTTAGGGAGGAGTCTCTTCTCTTGGCCAAGTACAGTCGTTAATATATAATCTCCAAATATAAGTTTCTCTAATGCCCTTTGCTGTATATTTGATCTTCCTCATATTCCTTGTGGGGAGCCCAGAACAATTTCCTAATTACTCAAGAGTTTTGTGTGCAATAGAGCTTTTTCACTCATAGGCCAGCATCTATGCTAATTCATTGGAAGAAAAGGAAGCGTTTACATAAGAGAAGATTTCAACTTCCAGAAGATCTTCTTGGTACACCAATATGGCCGCCGTGACGTCATGTCAAAATGCTCAATAACAAAAGAGGCTAAGATGAATCTTGAAATTCTTCTTATAGATTTTTTGTAAAACTTTGCAACAGACAACACAACAACGTAGCGTAGAGTATTTCCAGAGAAAATGCGAATAAGCACTGCAATTCAATTAAGCGCTAAACACGTTGTGACGTGATATTCATTCCGATCGCGAAAAAAATTATATATTCATAGTATAGTTCAGTCTATGTGTAATCCATGTGTTTTAATGTATTTACATTAAAGACCGATCTGCTTACGTACAAGAGGTCCAAGGGTGAAGGGTTTGCATACGAACATACTACGTCGAGCCACCTTAACGTGCTTTTTTTTTATTAGCAGCCAGTAGTGGGGCGGAGACAGTAGAACAGTTTTTCGCCCGTCTGAAAAAGAAGTACAACTGGACTGACCAGGGCAAAGTGAAAGATGTGGTGTCGGAACTACGTAAGAATGAGATCAATACCGTCAAGGTTCTGAAGGATTTATGGGAAGAAGTCAAGGGCGAAATTCCGCTGTCCATTGGCATGAAGAAATGTTTGGAAGTTGAAATCCAGAAAGTTTGATAAGCTAAAGGTGTAACCGGAAACCCATTCAATTTTGTTTACGATATGACGTTAGATAGTAATAACAAGGAAAGAATTAGTGCAACAAGTGCTGCTCAGATTTAGTAAAAAACGTTTTTCTGAACCGAAATTTAACAGTCTGAACCATTTTTACTGACTTTATGTTTGCGGAAATTAGGAAAGCGATTTGTAAGGGTGCCAGTAGTTTACTGATATTAAATAATCAACAGCTCATTTACTTAAAGCAATGGATATTATGGTTATCATGTAATAGAACTGTTTAAACCTGCAAAATAAAGACTCATTTAAGGTCTCTTTCAGGTGAATAATGTAAATCAACTTATCGAAGTAATTGATCCCGGCCTCGGTTCGATGCCGAGGGCCATTCGGTAAATATTCGCCGCCGTTTACCTTCCCCGCCAGAAAGTCATTGTTTCTTCGAGTCTAATTTCAGGACGAGACAAGTTAGGATATGAATCAGTATATAACGCGAGAGTTTACTCGGGTCATGTAGCAGCTGCTCGGAAGATACGTCACCAATGGCGCGTTTCCCTGACCCAAACAATACTAAAACAATTGGAAGAATGACATGTTATTGTTTCCTGCGACCAATTAGGAGAGACCTTATGAACAGCTCCTACACTACTCGGGTCGAATGAGGTGGCGTTACTACGCAATACTTGATTGGGTGAATGGAATCCTCGTCCTTTATCATAGCATGCGGCTTCGGCGCACTGGCGTCGTTTTTTTTTGCACGGGGAGGCTGGGCAGCAGTGCGCAAAGCATCATGGGACAAACGGTCAAAATTTGCAACAAACCATCGAGTTGACCACTTCTCGACCATCCTTAATTTTTTGCCTTAATTGTCATTTCTTTGTGCCGTAGTGGTAGAGTTATCTTTCAAAACGTCTCATCGCTCTTAAGCGTGTGCGCAACCTATGCATGCAACAAGGTTCCTTGGAAAGCATTCTTAGTGCTTAAAAATAAAGAAATCAGTAAGACTTCGCGTAATGTTGAAAACTGAGCTGAGCTCCAGAACCAAACTAATGTCATGAGAAGTGCGTCGAAATAACTCCTTCTCGATCCAGTCCTTCGTTCTGACGACACTGTTCAGTTAATGCCGAAACAGTCTAACAACTATATAACAAATCGATAGTTGCTTCATGGATAATATTTCTATTATCCATGGTTGCTTGATGCTTTCCTCGCTTTAAGTTAAAGGCCAAAACGAGCTTAAGCCGAGTCCGTAGCTATACATCCTAGCTTTATAGCTATTATGCTCATTACGAGGTCAAAGACCTCCATGACAGTCAAAAGACTGGCACCAATGCAGAGTCCAAGCAAACCTCCGGCCTCACCTGGTGAGTAAAAAACAGGTAGGTTTTTATTTACCTTTTTGTGTTACCGTAGAATTGCGAAAATAACGGCCCCTGGTACTTTCGAATTTATCAGGCAAAAGGGGCCTCTACTTTAGGGTAGTCGTTACTTTCAGATGGTTAAAAACGTTAGTAATTCACAGTCGTTTCAGAAACGTAAGGTCCCTAATATACGGGAGGCGACGACAAATGTAGCCTGTTCCAGGATTTCAGATACTGGGACTGCCCAAAGAAAAGTTAGCAGTTCCCCCTATTCCCGGCCTTTCATCCGCTTTTTCCCCTCGACTCTCAGCTCCTTTTTGCGCCACTTTCCACGACGCCTGGACAAGGTTGCGACAAATGTGGGTTGAGATTATTGTTCCTTCTCTCCCTTTTTCTCCCGGTGATCCGGTGATCCGGATTCCTGTTCTCCATAAAAAAATTCCAAAAATTCCAGCTAGATATTGCGCGTGGAACTGGGTCGATGTTGTGTTAGGATGCACCATGGGACTGTTTTGGGGAGGCAAACGCTTTCTTCATGGCTTTTACGGGGGGAGGGGACAGGGTTGCTAAAGGGCTTTCTCTTTCACTTGCCATCTTTACCCTCTCTTACCCCCTATTCAACACTCCTCTGAAAAACCTCTTCTTTGCGCCCCAGTATGGGTACCCGCGGACGACGATTTCGACGCGCGATTTTCATCAAATTGTCAGTTTTTCAGGCGAAATCGTCGCATGTCAAGAATTGTTTTGCGTGGTAACGCTACTGGCGGAGCTCAGCGCAACCACAATGACAACGGAATAGAGAAAATAAACACGTGCAGCGCACTTTTTGGCGGGTTTCTTCGCCGCATTGCACGACTCACGTTGTCAAGGTTGATTGAAATGAGATTGCGATCGTCGCTCTACTATCTAATGGGGCTTGTGTACTTACCCAAGAGACTTTCTGTTCCATACGCCGGTTGCTGTGTCAGTACTTTGACTTGCAGGTCTTGAAAATACACGTTTAATTCCAAGAAGTTGGAGCTGTAACGATGAAGAAACATGGTTTCATTTTAAGGGTATGCAAAACAAAATTTTAACATACAGAAAAAGATTGCTCAATGAGAGAGTTTCTCGAATTAATCATAAACAATCAGTCGTTTTCATCTGTTCGAAGGTTTTTAAATCTCGACCTTATTTTAATAAAGATAAATAGAAATAGAAATAAAACTAAAAAATTATGTGTCAAATACGACAAAAGGTATAAAACTATTTAAGAGAAATTAGGCCGGCAGTGCACTGTTTGCTAAAATTCTAGAGCAAAGCCAGTTGAATCGTTTTATAAATACGATAACGTTAACATGTACTTCAGGTTTTAAAACAGGCGCTTTAAATGCGTACCCAGATCTCCCACGGCCTTGGGGAAAGGAGATCTGATTTTGAAACTTAAGACAGAGTCGAAGTCAGGTCTGGCCATCTCAGTAGGAGACTTCTACTTTAGATTAGTTGCTTTGCTTTTAGGTCCCTCTTAAAGGACCACAAAGCCAAAAAGGGTTCCTATTAACGGATATAGCATTAAAAACACGATATACTAACCCTCCACAGGAGGTTTGTGTTGCAAACTGAGATGTCGTGCAAATAAACTTCACCATTTGTTTTGTTTGTTATTTTTTCTCTCAGTCCTCTTTTCGTTAAGATCAGTTTCATGTTTTTTTCTACTTAGTATTCAACATTTTTAATGATCCAGTCTTCGCAAGATCTGACAAGCCCCACTACTTTTCGCTGTGTTTTTGCCTTGGCTGATGTAGGATCATCAGCTGGTTAAAGATCTTTAGAAATAAAGACCATGGAGACAACGCATCTAGAAGATCGACGGCCATATTTGATTGCAATCACGTAAGTAAGTTTACAAGAAAATTAACTCAAAAGTTATCTAAGAGTCTAAACGCGCTGCGTCACTCATTGTGAGCTTCTGCACGAGTTCAACTCGTCGACCGTTTTTGTAAATAGGTAGCAAAAGCGTTTTTGAGCGACGCACGTTAAGCGGAAGTGAGTCTCTTTCCCTCATTAATTTGCCATAACGCTTCCAAATTTGGATTTTTGAGTGCCTTTAGTCTCATGAGGACGATTTGACCAAAAAAATTGGGCAAAATCATAGCCCAAGAATGAAAACACTGCACTTCCGCTTAATGTACGTCCCTCCAAAACGTCTTTGCTTAGGCTCACTAATAACCATTTGCTCCCTGCTTCGGCCCTTGGGGGAGTGGGGGTCCCGAAATCACCCCCCTGTCTTGTTACCTGATAAATTCACGGAATTTCAGTCTTTCTTCTTTGGAAACATTTCCAACATGTTTGTTTGTCGCTTCAATGATGTATTTCTCACTCGGGAATGTTGCGAAAGACAGAACTGAGTTAAAACTGATTGTTTCACAGGGAACTGGACAGGTACATCTTTCACCAGTTTCTTTGTAAAAATTGTCTAAAAAGAGAAAAGGAGTTAAAAAATGATCATAAGCAGTAATGAATCTTGGAGTATTTTTCCCTTTGGATGGTGAAGAATTGACGGGAGTTGAAATATTAAAAAGCTTGCAAGTTTCGGCCACACTTTGTCGAGAGTTTTTACACTTTCATTACTCCTGGCCCCTTTGACCGCAGAGCCCGAAAGTGAGCACCACGTTTCTTGCAGCCCAGATCACCGCGCCCAGAACGGCTGGGGGCCTGGAGCTCTGGGGACCAGAATTCATTCTAGTGGGCAGCTACCAAGGAAATCAAGATGACAACGTCAACAAGGTATTTGGGTGTTTCTGAGGAACGCAAAATTGACCTTACCGTTTTCACGGAAAATACAAGTCGCAGTTTGTTTTAAACCGCATTCTTCAGCGTCGCCCACAGCTAAAAGCCAAAAAGATATATATCAAAATAAATAAAACGCTAGCTCTGTTCCAGTAATCTTTTGTCCAAATTGGCCTTATGAAAGAGCAGAAATTTCACTTGTAGATATGATTGGTGATGACTGAAAATTTCGCTCTTATCCTGTGGGAATTTTTCTCAAGCCTTCCTGGTCAACTAGTTTCGGTTAAGTATCCGAGGCGATCGGCATTGCTCGAGCCTCGCAACGAGTTGTTCGTCTGGAAACCGGGAAAATCTCTTCCTGCAATGGTGTACCATTTTTTCTCTTCCAAGAAAGGGTCTTTTTCCATTTAAAAAACTCCCCCTGATAACAAACTTTAAACGTTGTGGAAAAAAATTAAAGATTGACATACAAACTTTAAGTAGCACTTACCAAGAAGTCTAGGGTCCCTACAGCCGCATTTGTCAACCAGATATTTGCTTTTGCAGATCAACGTACAGGTAGAAGTCGTGTACTTATTATAACCTGGAATACTGAATATCGGAGTTTCACTACAATTGCTCTCGTAAGGCCATTTGAGACTCAATGTCTGAAACAAAACAAAATGTAAACAAAGGCAGAGTAAAGAGAAAAAAATTGAATAATAAACTTTAACTTCGGGCTTCAAACTACAATTTACCGGTTTAATATGGCTCTAACTCTCTTTCTAACTCAAACGTGCTATTCGGATCATTTAGTCATGTTCCTTAGCCTGAAACCTTTTGTGTAGTAACCAATCCCCCGCCTAGTCCCAGTCCGCGTGTTTACGTATAAGTAATTCGACTTTCGCGCGGGTTATGCAAATCGTAAAGTATCTTGCTCGAGTTCGCTAGCTGTTACAACTACGTTACGTTCTTTATCTTACTTCGTTCGCCGTATCCCCAAATCGTCAGGTAATGTCCTCTGCCTTCGTTTGTCTCGTATTTCCTATGTTACCTGTATTTCCTACGTTATTTCCATTGTTGTAATTAGTCGTTCCGCTCTTAATGTATTATGTTTGTTACTTTATCCTAGAAACCACTGGCAACATCATGTAAATAAGGTTAAGAGTTCGAGTTGTTCCATTTGAATTAAAACTCTTTTGCGACTTATATTATTGCTGGTGCGTTGGCTACATTTTGTTTGTTGTAATATTGTCACTGGATTATTTCTCGGTCAGCGAAGCTCAAGTAAACGCTCTGAAAAGCGTCTTGTAAAATAACTATGGCAATACGTTCTGACGCTCCAATTTAGTATACTTTTCTTATTTTTGTCAGTAGACCTTTTTAGCTTGTATGTTTTGTTTTCCCATTTCAGATCATGGGATGTTATCCCAGAGAATTGTTTCTTTGAAATGTTACCCTATCCGTAATTAACAATAATTCCACGAGTGCGCGTTGGCTATGATCAACTCATATCCAACAAGCGCGAGTGGAATAATTGTTTTATTAAAAACGCCCAGAAAATATCGCGAATTCTTTCCGACTTTATTTCTAAAACCGACCAATTTTCAGCTTGTTTTAATTTTGAGCAGACGCGTCAGTTACCATATCTGGAAAGCATGGTATGATGGCTCATATACTATGATGGCTAAGCCAATTACATCTCTAGAATTGCATTAACCAATGATTCAATTTTTAATAAAGCATATTACCATAAATCCTCTATTAAGCCCCCCCCCCCCCCTCTCAAATGAGTCCCCTCCCTCTAATAAGCCGCCCTTTTCAGGGAAAGAAAGTTAATAATCCCCCTCCCCTCCCCTATTTATTCTTCACTAATAAATTATAGACTGTATCAATCAACCACGACTGTAAAACTTCGTGTGGACTGATCCAGGATGGTTTATTTACCAACTGGAAGATCGGATTTGATTCTGATCCTCAGCTGTATGACCTAAAACTTCTTGTACTTGAGCTTTTCCACTTTGCAATCTAGTTCTTTATGGAGAACTGATACCATTGTCGTTTTTAAATTAAATAAGCCCCCCCCCCCCCTCTCAAATAAGTGCCCCGTCTCAATTAAGTCCCCCCTCAAATGCGTTTGAAATAAATAAGCCCCCCTGGGAGGCTTAATAGAGGATTTACGGTAGTGCACAACTAGTTCGCCAAAGACAAGAGAACTGGAAACGAGTTAACTTTTGCAAAGAATTCTGGGACTGTTACTAGATGGCTAATAATTGATGGTTAGCGTTAGATAACATCGAGTGAAGCCAGACTGGACACCTTATGAATTTTACACAACGCATTATTTCCATAATGGAACGAGACTGGAACGTAGAATGAGGCTAGAATAGCTGAAGAAACCAAAACTACAGAGCTCCAGTTATGGAGAGAACACAGTAAAGAGTTAAGCACTGATCTGCAGTGATTAGGGTTAAGCACTGAACTGAAACCGGTTAGCTTTCAAATATTGTAATGGGGTACGGCATATACGGTACGGTATATTTTAAAAATTACTGGATTTGGCAGCTAGTCCTCGATCGTGTAGTGGATATGGATGTAGGCTATAAAGCAAGTGACCCGGGTTCAAAGTATTACAGTGGAGTTTTTCTATTTCACTTTTATATTACACAGTAAAGTTGGACTTAAGTTGTTCTTCATGTAATTTTACTGAAAGAAACAATCTAACTTCAGCCGATGTTACCTAATGGATCGGGGCGTCGCCAATAACGATCCCACAAACAATTGCGCGATGATTTCGAGAACATCACATGGTTTGAATTGGGATTTAAGGAATCTTCAAGCTAAAAAGGTCTATTCCTTACCTTTTCTTTCTTGATGGCTGCAAACGTACTCGCACCAGGTCCCACTGCAAAACCAAGTTGATCGACTATGGGCGGGGTCTCGTGGTGATGAATAAGAACCTTAAGACCAGCTTGTCTTGCGTGCAGACTAAAATAATCATCATGTCCTATGTTTAACATGACGCGCAGACCAGAATCAGCGCCAGCCTTGTTTACCTTTAAGATTTGACTTCCGTCTTGACCTGATGATGAAGAAAAAGACTGGTGACTAGTCGAAACTCGCGCCGCGGTTTTCCAGAAGCACGGCTCAACATTAACAAAAAAATGTCGGTATCACACATGTAGTCCGCTCACCGCCATGTTTAAGACTTCCAGTCCAGAAAAACACCCTACTCAAGACGCTAAATAGAGAAATCCTGTACTCTATCTTCACCCTATTTATCTCCGCAAAACCATCTCTTCTTGGGAGACACATACCCTATCTCTTCGGCCAAAAAAAGGGATTGCCCGTTTAAGAAGTTCCAGTCTACCTTTCGAGACTCTTGTAAGAGTTTTAAGGTTTAAAACCGTTGCAGAACAACCAGGCCTCCCCTCTCATTTTCCAAAGAGGTTGGCTGTTGTGTTAGGATGTACATATTCTTCTTTCACAATTTTTTAAATTTTAGGAGCTAAATTCCTCTTACAAATTATTCTTTGTCATTACCTGATTGCTATGGGGTCTTTAATTAATTTGTATGTTAAAGCGAAGCGTCGTTTTGCCAATTTTTGGCAAAAAATTTAAAAGAGAATCCTTCCGACAAAGCAGAGGTTTTTTATCTAGTTTTTATCCTCGCAGAAATAATAAAGTGTGATTGATAAACCTGGTTTAAATTTTTAAGAAGACGATTGCCGTTGAAAATGAATCTTTGCACGTGAAGTATTATATGCTTTTTGATCGAGGGAGCTTCAAATCGCACCGGTAAGTCAACATTGAAGCTTTTAAACCGTCCCTCATACGTTTTTGTCGTGAATCCTGCTGTGATGTTAATTAGAACTAGTGTATCGCAGGTGCGCTGAGATTATATGTTTCAAGGATAATTTATTATTAAATTTGTCTGACGGTGTTACAGACTAATATTAATGCCAATATTTATATGTTACAGACTAATATTAACGCCAATACTAATGGTAATATTGGCGTTTTGGGCTTCTTCATTCCCAAAACCCTAGTGATATGGGCATACCCTTCTCATATTACCCTAGGGATTTGGGTTAGGGTTATTATATTGGCATCCCCTGGGGATGCCCAAAACGCGGGGTGCCCATATGACTGTGACAGCGGCTTTTTTCAGAGTGGACTCGGCTGGGTCCCCGGCTGAGTTGTTCAAAGCTGGATTATTAAATAACCGACAAGGGTTAGTGCGAAAAGCAAATTCACTTTAACTCTTTTTGTCTGTTATTTGATGATTGGATGCTGTATTATTGAAGAATAGTGAAAATTATGCTAGAAAACGCTTGTGAAAAAAAGAGAAACCCTATGAACACCTGGGCCTTGGACTGGACTTGCAATATGCGGACTAAAATTTAACTATAAAAACTTAGCCTGCGAAAACAGCCGTTTTTCCTCGTTCCTCGCAACGTCAGTCTCGCAACGTCCCCGGCAGCGAGGACGGAGGGAAAACGGCTGTTTTTGCAGGCTAATAAAATATAGGTAAAAATTAATACCGTAATGCTTAAATGAGCGGCCCCTTTCAAATATGCGCTCTTCTTTAAAATAAATTAGATCGACCTTAAGGTTTATATTAAATAAGCACCCCCTCCCCTTCAAAAAAGAACCGCCTATATACACCCCTCCTTAACCTCCTCGCTGATTATACGGAGTTTGTCAACAAAGCGTCGTGCTGGTGTTTGGGGAGGGAGGGGAAGGGATTCTTAACTGAGCAAAAACGCGCGGAGGAACAAATTTAACTCCTTTCTAAAAAGCTCTTTCAAACCAAGATACCGGCTATAGAGCGAACCTCTGAGATGAAGCCATGGTACTGACAATAGTCCTGTTATCACTAACTTTTTAACAAAGTCAACAAAACAAAACAACTATTTTCACAACTGTAAGGTGAATACAAGCACCAAACAGTATCGTGTGGGTAAAAAAACCGCGTTAATTTAAAGAGTGGAAACGCGATATTTGTTTCCCTTAAAACATTGTGTTGGATAAGTTTTCATTAAAACCGAGAAAGCAAATTTCCTTAATTTTGTCTTAAAGAGGATAAACTGTTATTTTGGCGCAACGTAAGCTTAGCTAGATTTTCGGAAACAGTAACAATCCTTTTCGTGAATCAGATTCCTTTCTTTAAAATATATGCTGCCTATACATTCATGTGTAAACTACAATTATTTAAATACGACCTGCGTTTCCAAAACCAAACATACTGACCTGAATTAAATGTGTGGCAAAGCCCCATAGAGGTCAAAACAGGTGTAAAATTGCGAAAGCTACACATTTCACCAATCCAGTAGCATTCCATAACCATATCCTTAATTTGATGTCCTGCCATGGAATAAGTAGCCGAAGTGCTGACATTTTCAAAGCGTTTCCAATCGATTTCGCCTGTGTTTTCTTCCCACCAGGGAAGTTTGTTACTTAACACGTACTTGCCAACATTTCCTAAATTCTCCTGATCGACGAATGACTGTCTCAGCATGTTAAAGTTGCAGATTGTTATGGCTGGAAATTCAAGGGTTGACTCGAATTCCACGGTTACTTTTGAGTTCACTGGGTAGCTAAGATATTTCCTGACAAGCCACGTCCATTGATAAGACACGTACCCAATTCCCGTTAAAAGAAATATACACCATAAGACTCGTCGTAGAACCGTTCTGCTGGAGACAATATGTGACAGACCATGTAGAGTTGCGTTATTCGCGTATTTGTTCCACTTTGTCCTTATAGCTGCAAACTTGGACGGCTTTGTGCAGTTCTCTGGATCCACTTTATCCATGTTGGCACAGCTTAGAGCCGGTAATTTCATTGTTAGAAACAACCGCCTATTAGCTTTATAGCACTAAATAATTCATCTCAAAACGTTATAAATCAAGTTCAGTAACCAATCGTAGCGCAGATTCAACCGTCTTATTTTTATTACTTTACAGCCCTTTTACAATATACTGATAAAAGATTTAAACAAATCATCAGAATTATTTTAATAATAAAGTTCTTTTAGAGAGGAAATCTGAATTTTAAAACCCTTTATTTCATGTATGGTAGACTAAACTATTGCCCTTGCGGTACTTATCTACTGGTTACCGTCTTTTTTCATTGTCACAGTTTAACTCCAGCGTTGTCATTTACTGCCTCTTCAACTGCCTTGTGACCGTGCTTATCACAAAATGTTAACATCTACTTCATATTATATACAACCTTCCTCTTTTTAAGATATTTTCAATGTCTCTCGCCAAGAATTCCTTTTGTAAACAGCCAAATTCATTTTGGGGAAAAGATACTCAGTCTTGAAAAACGAACAGGTGTTTCCTATAAAATACCACGACACCCCAAAGCTTTTACAATAGCTTTGCACGGTCCATTTACATAATTGGAGTTTTTTTTTAATTTCACTTTATTCCATTGTTGAAAAGTTAGCGCATGTTGTTGTTATAGGTTCATACCTCCAACAATTTAAAGTCAGTTACATAGTGTCGCGCCGCGGTGGGACTTTTAATGTCAATATTGAAGAACCGTTTCGGTTAATAAATCAAACTTTTTGCTGGTTTAGTTTTTCACTGCACAGTGCCGAAGAAATGACTGGGACATTCTTCTTGGACAGTGAAAAATAAAATGCCTTAAAAATGTAAAGGTTCTTATTTTACGCCGGTAACTCATAACAGTACTGGCCTACTGTGCGCTCATTTACCCACCCCCCCTCCCCTCCGCCTTACTCTATTAGTTCTCCGTTTTGCAGGTATTCAGATACTAAAAGCTACACAGAAAGGAAAGAAGTCCGAAACAAGGATTCAAGAAAACTTCGATCTCAATGTTATCATCAGAATTTTTTAGCAAACACAAAGTTTCGACGCCACCTTCGGAACTTACCGGCCTCCTCGATGCGCCCGCAGTACTTCCCACCCGTAGCCCAGATGTGAAATTGCATTCCAGGGCATAAATTATCAGGGCTCAGCCTCCTTTCCAGGATTTTTCCCTCCCATTTTCCTTGGAAAAGCCCTGGGACGAGGTTGGCCACGTCGGAAAACTTACAGCTCTTCAAAAGATGTTGAGATGTTATAACAGAATCAACGACTGCCGAACTGCGATTCTGTCAAATTTTATTTTACATATTTATCCATACGTCTTATCATAAAATATGATATCCACATCCCTATGTTTCTCTTTTTTTTCACGAAAATCTTCAATTGTATTCTAGTTTTGAGCTCGCTGTCAGACCGCTGAATAGAAAAAGCACGATATAGCCTGCGTTCACGGTTTCTCTGCCCTCACCCGCCTTTATTAATTAGTTTGTGCGCCCAACCAAAACCGCCATCTTACGCAGGCTAAGCACGACAGCGCAAGGGGCGCCCGGGGAGGGGGTAAAAGGGACCTCCTCGCGCGTGCAAAGTTCCCCTTCCCCTCCCCCCTTGGGCTAACTTCACCACGGCAATCAATGATAAACAGCATTAAGCAACGTTCCTTGTCTAAGGAAACAACACTGCAGTATGATAAAAGCTCGAACACGACGAGTTTCACCACGCATCCGCGAGTAAAACAGTAAAAACCAGCATACAGTGGGCACGCTTTATTTAGTGAACAAGGACGTCAGTAAGTCCCACACTTTTCTCCTCAAAGACCTCAAATATTTTAAGTAGTTAGTTTGCTTAACATAGGCTCCACTATAGATAATTTTCATTAAAAATACACAGTTAAAACTGAAACTAGTGAGTAGCTTTATGACATTTCTGTGCTATTTGCAACAATAACACTAATATATTTTCATATATATCTTGAATACCCATTTTAAGCACATTTCTGTCGTATTACGTACGATATGAATGGCTTTTAAAATATCCAGGACAATAATTTATGTCACATTGAATGACTGTTGCAAGTGCGCTTATTCAAACGAGCCAACAATTCATTGGCTAGCTGTAATTAATACTAGACCTTTAGGTCTACGTGCGTAATTGAAAGCATTCAAGTGATAGAGCGATTTTTGTATGACCTTAAAATATGTTTTCGGTTTGTGTTTCTTATTTGTTTTATCAGTCAACAGATGAAAAGATCAGAAAATGGACTCCTCGTTTTCCCCCCAAAGAAAACTCTAACATGGAGAAGGCATTGTTCGATTGGCCAATCGTGTTGCAGTATGACGTCAAAGTGAGGTATCGATTGATTTCTAGAATGTTCTCGGGCACGACGTTTTTCCACCCTAGCGTTCATTTAACCAATCAAAAGCCACGCGTGTTTGTATCCGTTCAATAAACCAATCAAATCGCTCTATTTCCGTTGGTTTGCTGTTTCTGTTTTGTTCGCGCGTTTTCATTTTAAGGTCTTACGAAAATTGGTCTATGTCTGTAACCAAAAGATTGATAGTCGATAATGTATTGTTATCCCATAGTTTAGAAAGGTTCACTGTCATAATGGGAGACTAGCCCTCTAATACAACCAACTTTTCATTGCTCAACAGGGGTTGTGTTAATGAGGTTTCGCTGAATTCCCATATATCCAGATATATAGGCTTTTGATACCAGAGAAATTGTAAATTCAAAGAAGTACCACTTGGCAACTTGCTTTGTGTTGGATATCATTGATTTCATCTATTTTCTTGCAGCCAGCTTTGGGGCATAGGATTACCAGCCTCAGTTTGCTCTTAAAATAAGGTGGAGGAGGGGGGGGGGAGGGGCGGCTCCCCCGGGCCCCTTCCCTGGATCCGCCACTGGGATATGAGAGGAATACAGAAGCATTTCAGGGGAATCCCAAGGTGCTTTCATGGCGAAGCCCTTGAAGATTAACTAGGCCAGGATAAAGAGCACAAAAAATACGCCACAGGATCCAATGATGGTAATTATATAAGACGTCTAGCTTCTAGATCTCGGGCATACTCTAAGTGGCTTAATATATCCCCCAGGGGCCCTCAGAACACCATGGAAACTGTCCTCAGGTTGACCTAAGGATTTCCCAATATTTTCTTGTCAACAGGATAGTGATCCTAGAAGTTCCATAAAAATCTCTTGACTATTTTTTCATGAGTTCCTTGGAGTTCTTGAGAATTTGCATTTCTTCCTGTTGTTCCCAAGGATTCCCCTGAAGGTGTCTTGTGTGTTCCCAAGTAATTCCCTGAGTATCATCAGGATATTACATTAGTAATTACAATATATAACTACATATGAATAACTGAAATGTATCACTTTTAAAAGCGACTGAAGTTAAGAGTTAACACCAGGGTACTTGACAAACTTAAGAACCACCTCATAGATAGGTTTACAGAATTTCTTGTATCCCTTTCTTGTCAAATGCAGATAATCGAACATTTCCTCATGGCTGATTGAACCATCATTTCTCACAAAACCTGGGTCAGCATCAAGATATAGTGAGTTAGGGATGGATTCGACAACTTCCTTGATGGCATGGTTTACTTGAAAGTGTTTTTCACGAAGACGATTGGGCTGCCTACCTCGGGGTAAGAGACCCTATGAACAAAAAAAAAAATAAAAAAAAAATAGAGGATATTACACGGTAGCGCAAAGATATGAATTTTATTTTCTCGTGGCAAAACAGTATTTTACGAACGAGCGCAGCGAGTGAGTAAAATACTGTTTTTGCCACGAGAAAATAAAATTCATTTCTTCAAGCCGCGGTGTAACGTTCTTTTTATTATATAGACAAAAAGACATCAATAAAATAATAGAGGGAAATGACCAAAATTACATCATCGATAAACTCACGTGTGAGATTATGGAAAAAAAAACAACGCAGGTCACGGATGTAGTTTTTATGAATTTTACAAGCGGTATATTTTCCTGTAAAACACTCATGTCTATATAACAACATGAATTAAATCTATGAAACAGAGAAAATTTCATCTATTGAAGTCATTTAAACACTACGTGTTAGCACTGAAAGCCAGAGCTACTCACACACCATAATGAAAATACCACAACATTCATTAAGTAATGCTTTGACTTGTTCTGTTTGATTATGATAGTCAGACAAATGATATTTCTTTATGAAATATTAAGTTAATGCCAGGTTATTCATGACAGTGGTGAGGTATTAGCTTAATATGGGGGGCATGACTGACAAATTTATTTTTTACCTTATTCAAATCAATTCATTCCTTTCAAAATCTCTGGAAAGTGATTCATACCTAAAAAATTGTGGGTATATAAATATGCCACACCCTAGAGATCTCCTGAATCAATTATGCTAGGTTTTTTGATTGCACAAAGTTTTAGATCTGAGAATCTATGTTTTCCACATTGTTGACTGTAAACAAGGCTTATTAACTGAACTTTAGGTTAAGAAGTAAAGTGGTTCGAGTTAGGATAGTCAATAAGGTTATGGTGACTGTGAATTTACAGTTAATGAAGATGGTATCCCTGTACATTTATCTCACCAAGACAATGATCTTAGTAGCGGGTAACTTGCTTGAGATACTCCAAACAATTGCCTCAATTCCCTCTACAAGTTGGTCAGCAGAACTGTGGTGATTATTTGTTCCAGCCAATAACACCACAACCTTAAATTGAAAGATGATAGAAATAAACTTTCAATACGTATTTCACATAGGTATTTTAGGGCCTGTTTACATGGAGGTAGGGAACCCCAGGTAGGTGAGGTAACCTGCTTAGGTGGGGTAACCCCCCTGTCCATATAATCTCTCATTTTAATTTGATCATGTTTACATGATAGGTGGGGTGACCAGCCACATGATCTGGAGTCCTCCACCTCTATGAAAACAGGCCCTTAGTTAGAAATTTTACACGCTTTTAATCCTTAATGTTTGGACAAGTGAACACATTCTTAACACACAGCTGGAAAAATGATGAGCAGTCAGCAACCTTGCCTAATAAGAAGCACACAACTTTTAAAATAATTAATAATAATAATAATAATATTTCAAAAAATATCCATAACCTGATTGAAACTTATGTCCTAAATCCACTTCCAAGCCACTGATTGAATGTAACATTTTACTCTCTACTGGAGTACAGTAGCACAAATTAATAATTAATTTGTGCTACTGTAATTATTACAAATGAAATAAGAAAAAAACAAGGCAAATTATATTCTCACCTTGGGTTTGACCTCATCTAGTTCACCATGTTCTATTCTCCAGAGTATATGTTCAGTACAATCACCTCCAATTCCAAAATTCAAGGAATTTAATGGTGCAAAATTGCTGTCCCATACCTGAAAAGAGTAACACCATCAAAAGTTACGATAGAGGTCCTTGTTTATCAAATTTACATCACTAATTTAAGTAATTTGAAATATTTATTTTATAGTGATAGACATGCCTAGGATATTCGGAGAACCAATCAGATTGTGCAGATCGAGTGTCTCACTTAAATTTATAATGTATAATTGAAAAAGAAAATGTTAGTGTTCAATTTTAATATTTATTTCCATTAGAAAATAATGGCCAAGCGATCCCTTACCTCAGTTTCAAACATATTCCGTATAAGTGAGTCGCCAATAAATAAAACTTCGCATGGGTAAACCTTGGCCTCATGCAAAAATCTTTCATGCTATTTAATAGGAGGCGAAAAGCATTAATGAGTTAACCATTACTACAAATTTTAACAATTGTGATGCTTAACTATTCTTAAATCATAAAATAATTTTTTGATTTATAATTTGTAATGTAATATCTTATTATATCTCTCAGTTAGTATGCATTGCTGTGATTGACCTGATTCTGCAGTATGGCCCTCTTATGAAATTTGAAAGTTTCCTTTCCAACTTACGAAATTTGAAGTTTCGTTTCCCTTTCATTCTTTAGCCTCAGAGGAAAAAAACCTCCTTTTCCATTCTGTACAGTAAGTATAGATCCTTGTGTTGAATAGAGTCTGGGGGGTACTCAGGAGTCAAAGTGATGGGTCAAAGACAAAAAAAAACACAAAAGCCCCCAGGGCTTTCAGCAAAAGACAAAAAGTCCCTGGTCAAAACATTTATTCCCATTAAATGTTCAATGTTTGGTTGTACTAGGCATAACTACATTGCTGGTATACTCACACAGTACCAATCTTCAGATTGTTTTGAACACCCCAAAAATTAATACTTAAATTAGGCACCCAATATGCTTTCCAAATATTCCCACCAAAAAAAAGCATAATGCAAACTTTGAAACCCCCAAGATATCTTCCAGTCATGCCTGTCACTATACCTCTGGAGTATCCCTTGGAGAACACCCAGGTATACTCACCATACTCATCCATCGGCCATCACCCTGGACATCTTTTACAGGTGTTGGTATGGTGGCAGGATTTGCCATGTTTGGACTGTACACAAATTCTGCAGAAGAATGACAGAAAATTTTCTTTCATCATTCCTTAAACATTGGTCAGAAAACCATGACAGGTGCTTATATACCTTGTGCTTATCAACAAGGAATTGTTCATGATGCACCACTATTATCAGGGAATGGGGGGGGGGGGGGGTGGTCGGTCCAATCACCTCATACCCTTTCCTCTCTTGCCTTCCGTACCCCCTCCCGCCCCGCCCTGTATTCTCCCAGGTTCACACCTCCTACCCTCCCCCTCTATCATTTAAGGAATGATTAACAGTCAGGTTTACATCGACACAAAAAAAAAACAACAAAATATATTTACTTCATCAATTCCCACAATGAGGATTCTGGTTAATGGCTAAGCAGCCTCGTCAGTCTTTTCTTGACTACAAACCTTTCTTACATTCAACTGTTGGGTATCTCTTTGAGATACAGTTAAAGACTCTTTAAAAATCCAAAATGGCATAATTTCCCTTTCCTTTGTTATGTCTTCACTTGTGAAATCTATTTATCCAGCTCTTGCCTGAAAAAGGTATAGTTACAGTGAAACCTCTCCTTTGAGAGACCACTTACTCTATTGAAGGGAAGCCTCCATTCACAGGACACTAAATTCGGTACTTGTTACCTCTATTGAAGGGACAAGGCTATTCAGGGAAAAGGGACACTTTTTCTGGGTTGTGAAACCTTCAATCAGGGACAAAAGTAGTTGACACACTTGTCTAAAATTGGTGCTACTTTTATCAACAATTTCATCTATTTATTATTTCATTCTCTTTAAATACCGTAAATCCACCCCCCCCCCCCACCAACCACCCCCTAGAAAGACTTGAGGGTCTTAACACAACATTGATTTTGGAGGGAGGGGGTAAGGGTACACAGGGGGAGGGGATAGGTATGTCCACAGTTCAAAAAGGGGCCATTTTAAAGAAGTGTCTCAACACTTTTGTCCCTCATTGTGGGTTCAACCCCTATTCAGGGGACAACTTAGCACTCAAAAAGTGACTGACGACAAAAATCACTGTTGATAAGTTTAACTGTCACAAGTCACAATGGCAACAGCTTCCAAAACATGAACTGCCTCACTTAAAATTGGTGTACCGCACTTGGGGGAATTCAACACACAATATTGCAGAGATAAGTTAATCATAATTTTTTATACATATCCAGCTGCATGAAATAATGACCGCAGCAGATTCCGTGGCAGAATAAAAGAAAAATATTTTATTTTGTTGGTTAATAATTAACAAACTCCAGCCTATTCAGGGGACACTTCCCATGGTCCTGAGGGTGTCCCCTGAATGGAGGTTCCTGTAATCCCCTTCTAGGCATTAATTTACTAACCAGCCCAACCTACCAACCCCCATCCCCCCCCCCCCCCTCTCCACAGGAAAGACTATTAACTGATGCTCTTAAAAAAAATTATTGCAGGCATTACAGTGATAGTTTCATTACAGAAAAAGGCAAATAATGATTACTGTTTCCCTTCTTCAAATAAATACAATAACTAATGCAGGGTATCTAATGAACATCTTCCTCTTAAGATAACGGGTCAGAGCAGGTGGCCTATAAATTCGACAGACTGTTATGAATAATGGTATAACATTATCCACCACTCTGAAAGTGTTCATGGGTTTATGGCACAAAATATGTCGCTTTGCAAATTTATTGGCTTAGCAGTCTGACAACAAAAAATGTCAAAATTAAGATCTGTCCTGATTGCAATGTCTGTCAGGAATGACTTATCCAAAATACAAGTGTAATTATCAAGTCAAGAGAAGCCATCTCAGGGAAATCTCACCAAAATTTGCATATTGAGAGACGTAGTTTTTAAAATAAATAAACCCAATATTTTTCACAGCTGAAAATAAAAGAAAGCTTAAAATTGAGGGGGAAAAGGCAGTTAAGGTCTTTAATTTTGGCCCGTTTATTGAAAAGCAGATGGGTATTTAATGAATTATGTTGTAGGCTAAAAGCTGTTCTCAAGTAAAAGCAATAATTCCACCTGCTGGTTACCACGGTAAGAAACGGACTCCAGCGAAAAGCTATAAAGTGTAAAATAATATATAGGCTGATCAATACCTGATGAGAATAACGGATTTTACCGACAACAGGTATACACCTGGAAATGTTCATTACTGCAATATCATCTTTAAAATGCATTGTTTTGACTTCAAAAACAAATCACCATATCACAGTTTCAAAAATAAAAAATCCTAGTTTTTCATTTTTCTACTTACTTAGACGTTGTTTAACAGACTGAAAACTTGACCCACGTCGTGAGATTGGCTTTAAAAATTTTGTAGCTTTTCATATTGATGAAAACTTCGAAGCCAGCGATAAACACTTTTAAGGGTAATTTATGAAGATCTGTTAGTATGCAAAACAGACTATTTTGAAGTTAAACAATTAGCTGAAATAACATAAACAAAAAGGCGTATTAAATATTCAGCCCTCTGTAAAATTTAGGAGCGAAAAATATCTATTGAAGGCGCCATGGATGTGTTTTCAGCCGGGGTTTGCAGATGCTTGTCAGATGTTCATGTTCCTCTACAAAAAAATCAATCATTTAAAAACGGGTACGCCACTTGGAAGACTCTAAGTTGTTTGCATCGCAAAAAGAATTAAAAAAAAAAACAGTTCATCGAACTGTATACGTGACTTACCAAAAACTCACGCGAGGCTTTCCATACTGTGCGATCTGTAGATGGTCCCTACATACAGACTGCTCCAAAATTAAACTTGCGGTAACTTAAATATGTTGAAGATTCTAATCATTAAGGTAATTTAAGCCCCAGGGATATTCAAAATAATCTAGAAAATTCAACACCGTAGCTTATCTAACCTAAGTGTGTTTTTCTCGAAATAAATGAGCTGTATACTGGACAGCTGATGGTCACGTGACTCGTCTGAGTCTAATACTTCCGGTCTAAATCATTTCCGGTATCAAATTGAACCGCGAAAAATAATCTCTCTGCTGCATTAAAATGCTGATATAAATAGATCAAACTTTGATAAAAGAAATTTTACTAAAGGCCTTTATATAAAAACAGCCACTTCCTTCTGATAAGTTGGAAAGAAGACTGCTCGGCACATAATTTTTTCGCCATAATTTTTGTCAGACCTTGGTGGTAAACATAAAGTAATAATTCCTTCTTATATTATTTTAGGTTATTTTAGATTCTGTACCAACATCCATGAGCTTTGGCTCAAATCCCCCGTTTTATTCTACAAAAACCAACTAGCATTCACCAAATTTGGAAGATGCTTGTGATATCCTGTAAAATGACATCGATAATACAAGCTATCACCTGAAAAAGGGATGACCACTGAGAAGTCCTGGGGATGAGGTTGGGTTGACTCAGTCGTTTTAGCAGAGCTGGAGAAAATTATTGGCAGAAGGTTTCAGACATTTTGCCAAGAAGAAATAGCCAACCTTCTGCCTAAAAACATAGCAATGACAGAAATTAAAACTCAATGGATGACACACCTGCTATTTGAAGAATACCTGCCAGATCAAACACCACTCAAGGTAAGCATGTTTTAAAGTATGAATTATATTTGGCCTTTGTACGATCTGAGCCATGCAGTTATTGGAAGCCTCAGTGGATAATACCCTGCTCAATCTGCATAATTCTTCAGATGGGTCATGTAGCAGGTGCTTGGAAGAGAAGTCACCAATGGTGCATTTCCCCGACCCCAGAAAATACAGGGGCGTAGCTAACAGGGGTCTTGGGGTGACCGTGACCCCCCTTGGTAGGCCTTCTTTTGAGCAAACAACCTACAATATTCAGCTGGCGAAAACGCCACGATAATATCTTGGCTGTAAAAGATGGCATTGTTGAAAAGCCCACTTTTTTAAAATTCGTTTTTTTGAAAAGTATTTTCGTCAACAGCTCTTTTCTTTAGTTAATATGGGCCTTCACGCCGCTATAATACGACTGAGCCCGCTGATACACGAGGGAGAGCAGCGGTATAAACCATATATAGTCAGCGATCCCTGGATGATGTCCCTGCTTTGAACCCCCGTTTGAAAAATCCTGGCTACGCCCCTGAAATACTGAGACAATTGGAAGAACGACATGTTATTGTTTCCTGCAACCAATCAGGAGAGACCTTATGAGCAGCTCCTGCACTACTCCTTCAGATTTTTCTCAGGACTCATTAACAACAACAACAACAACAACAAGTTTATTTCTACTGTAGACTGAAAGTTGTTGGACACCCAATCATTGATAGATACAGTAGTTGGACACCCAATCATTAATACATACAGTTGTTGGACACCCAATCATTAATACATACAGTAGTTGGACACCCAATCATTAATACATACAGTTGTTGGACACCCAATCATTAATACATAGAGTAGTTGGACACCCAATCATTAATACATACAGTTGTTGAACACCCAATCATTAATACATAGAGTAGTTGGACACCCAATCATTAATACATACAGTAGTTGGACACCCAATCATTAATGCATACAGTTGTTGGACACCCAATCATTAATACATACAGTAGTTGGACACCCAATCATTAATACATACAGTTGTTGGACACTTAATCATTAATACATACCGTAGTCTGTTGGACACCCAATCATTAATACATACAGTTGTTGGACACCCAATCATTAATACATACAGTAGTTGGACACCCAATCATTAATACATACAGTAGTTGGACACCCAATCATTAACACATAGAGTAGTTGGACACCCAATCATTAATACATAGAGTAGTTGGACACCCAATCATTAATACATACAGTAGTTGGACACCCATCCATTAATTGCTAATAACGTGTGTAGACCCTGGTGTCATGATGTATCTGAATTCCGCCACTTTTTATCTGGGAGGGTAAGGTATGATCATACATGAACTGAAGTGGCAGCAAAGTGCTCCTTCATATGATGGCATTCAATCTCACCTCCCTCGTGTTGTTCCTCCATAACTCAGCCATTGGCCAGGTGAGGGAAGAATATTAGTACCATTTTTTTTTTGTTAGAAACCTTTTTTTCACTCACTGCCTAATTCTTCAACCATACTTAACCTCATCGCAATAATCATTGTTTATCATTTTTCTGCTGGTCGACGAATTTGTAAGAGTAAGTAATTGTTCAGTGACACTACTTTCAAGGAAGCCTCTCAGTCTGTTTAATATTGTTATTATCATTTTGTGGAGGAAGAAGGGCACCAGAGGGTAGGGGACATAATCCATAATCCATAATCCATAATCCATAATCCATAATCCATAATCCATCAATTGGGTGTAAACATTTTAGTGCCTAACCAATTCATGACTCTTTGACTAGGGCAAAACAGAATTAATTACGTCATTGTAAGGCAAGGAAGGAGTATGGCATGTGAATATCTGGGAAAAAAGAAAAAATAACCAGTGGGAAGTCACTTTTATTCTCTCTCTTTATCCAATAAACTTGTCTCTCAACATTGATTGCAAACATGCTTTCAATCATTTGCAAAAAGTCATATCAGGGTTGAGGCACCCATCACAATCCGAGGACAGCCAGCTGTATTGCAAGGAAGAATGTTAGGTCCATCGTCACTGCCTTGTGCATTTCTTTTAGCATTGTACAAGCTCTACACAGCCTTTATCAATGAGCTCCCAAATGTTATCTATGAGATCCTGTCCTTTAACCTCAAACCAGCTATAACTGTCATTTAAAATGCCATCCTCCAATGGTATGAATATTTCTACAAGGAGTGTAAGACAAAGCCCATCCACATCCCCTGAAGGCTTTCCAGCGTGTTCCACACTGAGGTAGCCATGTGTTTTGTATGTAATTCCACTGTTAATGTCTCTCATTAACTCTTCAACAGCAGAAGTGACATTCATGCTATCAAATTTATTGACAATCCTGTACGGAAAATGGGGATTAGATTTATCCCCAAATTTGTTATTCATCAGAACACAAAACAAGGATTTCTTGCAATCTTTTGGCTGCGTTTTAACTACCACCAATCTGAAAATTATATTTTTGTGGGGTTTTTTAACTGGCAGAGATCTACAAATGGGGTTTCCTTGCTTGGTTTCGTACCATTTCATCCCGGCATCTATCAAAGGACGAACGTCCCCCGCTCTGAGAACAAGGGAGGAAAAAATGTCATTTGGTGTAAACCAACCAGCTTCCATGGACTCCGAGTCCTGCTCCTCTAAGCTTTTAAGCTTTCCTCCTGTGATATTTCCGACAAAAGTGAAGCGAAACCAATATGTCTCCTGAGAGTCGATGCAAATGATCGAAATTGGCTGGAAGTTGAGACCAGTTTCTTCTCGCACTTCTCTTATGACACCCTCTTTAAGAGATTCATTTTTCTCAACTCTACCAGCTGGCAGATACCATGTTCCTCGACAAGACCTTTTGGCTTCTCTCATCATCAAAACCCGACCTTCTTGTACAACAACAGCGGATACAATGTAGCAGATAGTTTGCCCAAGCAACGCTTTGCGGAGGAGAGCTCCATCTTTTTCATCGGTGTAGGTGGAAGTAGACAGAGGAGGCAGTGAACTTCCCTCACATTTTCCCAAAATTTCATTTTCAAGGGCAGTTACCAAATTATCCATGTTGCGTTCCTCAAGAGTGCAATACGCGGTACATTGGGTGTTTTAATGTATACGTTAAAAGGTTTAATTAATATGTATGCACGGAATTTCCGTAACAGATAGCTTGTACCAGATAAGCTTTTTTTAACTGAGCATTTTGTATCGAGTAGTTCATTGTTGAGACTCCTTGGAAGCATTATAATTACCATATATGACGTACTTATCGCCAGCAATTGCCCCGCTGACTAAAAGAATCGAAAATCTATGCAGAGCAAGTTTAATTTGGAACCTCACACCTTCCAGATTAAAGTAGAACTTCATAGATTCATAGTACCGATGAAACAAATCAACGACAACACACCGTTTTGGTCTGAAAAAGGTTACCCTTTTTGTTGGCGTTTTAATCTTAGTAAGGCTTAATGCCTATGTAAAGTCATGGTCTAGAGGGTACAGATTTAAAATGGGTGTGGCAATGGAAAAGGACATTTTTTGGTCTGAAATAGGGTAGTTGGATGATGCAACTTTTACGAGCACAATCTATCACAGAATTTGGAGAACCCAGTGGCACACCTCTCCGAGAATTCCCAGGAGTAGCTTTCCTCAGTTAATAGCTACTAATAAGGATCAGTCACCTCAAGCTTGATATGTGCTTAGTCAAAGTGCCTGAGTGAAGAACTCAGACTGAACTAAAACTGCTGGCACAGGTCAACGGAACAGAACTTCATTGTGAGACAGAGTGCTAACCTGGGGGACGACTCCCCTATGAAAGGGGCAGGGATGCTCGTTGGAAATTCCTAAGGAGACCAATCTGGGCGTGGCCTTTTTTTGACCCCTAAAAGAGACCATTTTAAAACACAGACAAATGTATAGTTATTTTTATAATTTTCATCACGTGCAACCCTAAAAAAGACCTTTATGGCTAAATATAATGGTGTTTTGCCCAAAACACCCCAAATGAGACCCAAAATCCGAAATGTACACCCCTAAGTGAGACAATGAACATCCCCGCCCCTTCTTATGGGAGCCCCCTCCGGGGGTACTATCTTCCGGTACTTGAGATCATTTGAGGAACATAACTTAGAAAAGGGCAATGAATTCCACTCTACTGGAATTTAACCCTTTAAGCCCCAAGAGTGATCACAATCAAATTTCTCCTTGTGATACCCATGCTTTGTATAACAGAGTGGTCATGAGAATTACAGACATGGTCACACAAGATGACTTTGTTTGACATTTTATCAACTTCTCCCCACTACTTCTGTAGGAAATGACTAGGGGCAACAAATGAGAATTCAAATTTTGATCTTAGGGTTTAAAGGGTTAACTTTTATTGCAGATGCAACCTCATTACTTCTCTGAAAGAACTAAACAATGCCTTCATGTTTAAAACCCAATTTCCTGTTACCTGCCAAGAGAGAATAAATCCTTTTTTTAAGAAAAGGGTTTTCCTCTCTTGGACCTGCAAAATACAGAAATTGGGTGATTCAATTTCTGTTATACCAGAGATAGAAAAAGCAAGAAAACAAATTAGTTTTAGGGTGATAAACATATTAAAAGGAGATTTTATGATGATTTAAAGTTATAAGGTTCTGTGAGGAAAAAATCATGCTAGACCGTAAGGCAGTCTAAAACTAAAACCTGGCAGACCTGCCACATTTTCTTTTAAGCTGTTTCAATTTCGGGTACTTTTTGGTACTTTTTGGATCCCGTGGTTTCAGCATGAGACAGGTCTCCTTACTCCAATCTGCAAGGGGGCAATCCCCTTAAGCCTCTCAAAAAGTGCCTTTGAAAATGTTTAAAGCCCCTGGCCTTATGTTTGAAATTTTATGGTATTATTACAAAAACCTCCCTCAATAATTACTGTACATAATTTGTCTTTAATGCATTGTTTACATACCTATTTAATATATACAAAAAATACCGGCAATAAATTAAATTGTAGCTACTAAAATCTTCAGGATGTACTTGAAGATCATAAATAAAGTAACATCTCTGTTACCTAATTTAGTATGATATGGTATAATATTAGCACTTTGACATCCATAATAGAGTCATAATGTTGTTGTCACTTAAATTTACACAATCAAATAAGCAGCACAGTATCACTAAACCACTCTCCTTTACAAGATTGAAAACCATGAATATTATTTTACAAGCCACTACAAGCATCTCTGCTGATCATCTGGAATTCCTCAGATGACATGTTTCATGGTGCTATTGATTGTCCTTCATGACATTTACAGCTGGTTTTTATAACATGGACGGCATTGTCAAAATTGTTTCAGGATTTTGGGTTTTTCTTCGATGTCAATCAAACCGTTTCCATAACACCTAATCCTTACTTGTCAAAGAAAGTGCGGCAATAACAAGCTGCAAAATTAACTGTTAGGGGAATGTACCGATTTGTTTTCTCCCATATCTGTGTTTCTTCTGGATTTGAAGCTCTATAGGAACAATTTCACCTTGGGAATCTAAACCTGACATGTTTCCGTAAGAAGGCAAAAAAATATGAGAGCTAAAACGTGAAAAGTTTACATCACACAAAAGAACGTCATAGCACAAATCCTCCTGACACACTATACAAAAAAGATTGAAATCCGCCAATCACAAATCACAAACCATGACTTTTTGAACCTGTTGAAGTAAACTTCTCTTTCCTAAGAGGTCCGCTAGAAAGTGCCGAGCCTTCAGATTTTGATTGACGTCACAGAAAAACCCAAAGTCCAAACACAGATCGAAATCCACCAATCACAAATCACAAACCATGACTTTTTGAATCCATTGAAGTAAACTTCTGTTTCCTAAGAGGTCCACTAGAAAGTGCCGAGCCTTCAGATTTTGATTGGCATCACAGAAAAACCCAAAGTCCAAAGACGTTTTTGACATTGCAGGTCGCATGTTATCCGAAACAGCCGTAAAGCAAATATTTTTGCAAGCCACGAAAAGCTTCTCTGCCAATCCACTGGAATTTGGCCTGACATGACATGGCTCAATATGATGCCATTTAAGATGAAGATAAAGACAGTGAAGAATTTATGCTTCTCCATTGATTTAGTCATCATCCATGCATCAATGGTTCATATTAACAGAATCTGCCTGTTAGAATGTGTATGTTTTCCTGGAGGTAAGGGCTGGTGAGTATACCGGCTCCATCCAGTGAAGAACCAGGAAAACAAAGGCAACCACGGCAAAGATGCAGAGGAACACAAACAGGACAGTCTTAGGAATAATCAGTTCATCAACTTCAATCTGTTGAACAAAATATAATAATAATGATAATAATAATAATAATAACAATAATAATAATAATAATGATCTTGATCAATAACGATTTCTTAAAACATAAGCAAGTGAATATTAACGTTAAAAGCCGATGTTTCGGTATCATCATGACACCATTCTCAAGGCAAAATGAATAATAATAATAATAATAATAATAATAATAACAATCTTTATAAAGGGAGCTCACTTCACAAAGAGAGATATTCAGTGAGGCCCTGTAAAATATGAAGTAACATTTTAGCAAAATGCATCCAATTTACTCATACAGTAGATCCTAGTCCTCTCATTAACCCTTTTTAAAAGTCCCAAGGGTGACCAAAATCAACTTTCTCTTAACAATATCAGTAAACAATTGAGACGAAAGGATTGTGAGAATTAATTAAATCATCAGTAAAAGAAAAATGCTTTGATCTCTTATGAAATTCTCTCAACAGTTATGTATGGAGATTAGTTTAGAGAATTTAATAATCTATTGGTATGTGGATATTGAGGCTTAAAGGGTTAATTAAATATCTGAAGGTCTTAAACTACTGACCTTTTCTCAGGTTGGTCATGGACAACCCCACAGAAATGCCACACAAGGTGTTAGTCTATGCAAGTCTGTTCATTTTTAAAAGGGACAGGTTCACGGTTTAGCACATGCTCATTAATCGAGATGCTATTTCTCTGCCGGGGGACATGCTGTATCGTCTATGCAAGCAATATGATCATGTCTTAATGTTGTTAAAGAACCAATCTGCACACTCCGCTGGCAGTCACTTGAACAACTTATGTCCAAATAGCTGTAAATTCATCAACCATGGAACAAAACCTTCAGGTCAACAATAAATTCAACATTGGTCGTATTGGCATAATCCACTAATTTTTTCTCCGATTTTAGTACTGTTCCATCCTACTTCAGGTTACTGTGAAACACACTTCTACTTTGAAATACACTCTTAGATGGCTGAGATACATGTGAGTGAGATTATAAACCGATAGAATTAAATCATAAATTGGAAAAAAGTAATTTAATTAATGAACATGCGCTGAACCATGAACCTGCCCTTTTAACAAAAACACAACCATTCCAATGCACACCTTTTTAGCTGTGGATCCTGCCAATTCCTCTTCCTTAGTTTTTCTTGGCCAGAAGATCAAAGCCAATGTGAGAATAACAACGAGCAAGAATATTCCTACAACAGCATTTCTAAATGAAGAAGAGAGAATAACTATTTTTTACTTTGATTTACTTTTATCAAGGGTGTGACAGAATTTTTATTTTTCATTACCTTTTACAAACAAATTTATACTGTGAAGGAGATGAACAATAACTCTATACAAGTGTAACAATCGGGTCTTTTCAAAAGAAGTTCGGGGAGGGGTAAACTTTTAGAAGTAAACAGAAACATATGAATGCACTAGACTGGGTAAGCCACCCAGGGCACACTCTCTTCTTGCTGGGTGCACCCTTTTAGGCGGGCAATCATATTAAAAGTCCATCCTTGTAAGCCAAAGTGAAGACTACAAAAATCAGGTAGTGTAAAATCACCATCCTGGAGAATTGTTTGTGTGCATTAGATCATATTTAAATGCTATTTTGTGCCTTATATTTTTTTATAATAAATTATTATTCTTGAAGAAATTCATCAGGCTAGTAAAGTTAATATCTATTTAAATGTTCCCAAAACATGGCCAAGAAAAGTCTTAATGACACTGCCAGGCTTCTGACACCTTTGACGATTTTCAAGTTTTGATAAAGATGACTGACAGTCATCAAAACTGTCAGCATCATCAACATTTTTCTTGGCTATGTTTTGAGAACATTTAAATAGATAATAAACAAAATTATCATTATTATTATTATTATTATCATCATCATCATCTACCACTGATATCTCCTGCACAGAGTAACAGACCAATGATCAAGGTAAACAGTGCTGTAACATTCTCTGAAAAGTATCCCTTTCTCGAGATGTTCTTTCCTTTAAAAGTCTAGGGAAAGATTTCAGAGCATTCCACAAAAGTGTTTATGAGTGTTTGTCTGCTAGTCAGCTCAGGTACTCTCCCTTCATGCCTATACGGACGATATGAAAGAATCATAGACCCATTTGAGACAGCCAGTCATATTGAAAAACAGAATATAAAAGGTTTGATCTAAGCTTAAATTTTAGAAAACATTAGCCGAAAATATATAGCGTACAGAGAAATGCATATACATTCAAGTAACCATATACTGATATACAAATGATCGTAACGCTATCTGGCACGCAATAAAAACACAGGTATGTAAAGCAGTAAAAATACCTTTTTCTTCTCTATTGTTAGCCTGTAATATCAAAACTGATAGGTAGCGTTTACTATAAGAGGCCCTGCCAGGGTAAATTCCGACAAGCGACATCACCCAAAAAGTAGCGACCGAGCCTAAAACGAAATAATTACGACAAGCGACAACCTCCCTCGGCCAAATTGCGACAGTGACGGCAAAGCTGAGAATATGCGACAAAGAACTGTGGTTTGGCTAATTTATCACCAGTCTGAATGCCCAGAAGAAGTAATTTTCATCAATTTTCCTTGCGCTTCAGAGATTGTCTCTCGTCAGGGAGTTTCAGTGGACCCTCCTGAGCGCGTCGCATTGGCCCGTCACATAGTCTTCATTTACGCAACCCCGCACAACTCCTGGGAGACCTTGGAACTAGGTTGTCCGTCAAACAGCTTAATTCTACGCATGCTTTACATCTCTTGTAATCACTACTTTCATATAGACCATAGTGCACCTTGTTTTCCCCCTCAGAATTTTGCATAACCATTTTTTCCAATTTCTCCTAGGTATTACAGTCGTCCCAAGAGAAATCCAAGACAATGGTTATGCAAAGTTTTGGGGGGTAAACAAGGTGCATTATGGTCTATCTGAAAATGATGAATACTATGCTTGTTCCAGAACTTCTCACATCTTTGTCAACCTCTGTCAGACGGTGACGACGGTGGAGAGACCAGGTACCAGGTAACTTAACCACTGACCTTGCAACCGCTCTCACAGAGTAGACCACCGCTAACCGGCCTTCATGTACGATTTATGAGGGCAATTAGTCTTAAAATGTTGAACATGGATCACTTAGGGTGTGTTAACAGTGTTCCTTAAAGCGAATCCAAAAATGGATTTCTGATCCGAGATATGCCGGATTTCGCGGTCGAATGGAACGTGAAATACGAAATTGGATTTGTGACCTTGGTAACCTTTCGCAAGCGCGTGCAATATGCATGACAGCCTGAGCCTCTCAAGAAATGACATGTTTTCTACTGTTTGACAAATTATGCAATTCGTGGTCGGCAGTTCGAATAACGACGATGGAACATAAACAGATCAAGAAAGGAGCGCGTTAAAGTTGAAAATTATCTAAAGGTAGTCGGCTCAGTTTGATCCAGTTTCGTAGCTCGGTTTTTTATGTAACACTATGGAGTGCCTATCGTGTCCACAAGTGAGTTTGTACAAAGATGGCAGTTATTTTTCCCTTTTACTTATTTGTGTTTTTAAGCAATCTTTAGCGACAAATGGTCAACACATGGATATTTTACTGTGCCACTATGAACAATCTTCTAGTGTTTTCAGATGTTTTACGGCAAATGGCAGCAATTAGGAAACTCTACGGGAATACTTCAACTGGAAGTAAAGCTGGATCATCTGACTAATTTCGTATCCACTGTGTATGGAACAGCGTAGATCACTAATCCGTTAATCTGGATTCGGATTCTTCGGATTTCAAATCCAATGTGAATCCTTTTTCAAAAAGGATTCACCAGATCAAAAAACCGAATTTGGGTTTGCCGAAAGGAACGCGAAATCTGTTTTAAGATCGAAAATCCGTTTTTGGATTCACCGAAAGGAACACACCCTTAATTGTGAATGGCGATGTATAGGTGTTCTATACGTGAAAGGTTAACTGAGAAATTGCACAACTGTAACGGTTTCTTTAATTTACAACGCATCGCTATCCCCCTTTTCTAAAATTTCGACAAAGACAAAGAATTTTCGTTCAATTTCCGACAGCGACGTGAAGCATTAATAAATACTGACACGAGACGTTTTAAAATTCAGACGAGCGACGTGGGAGCCCCCCCTGGCAGGGCCTCCTATAAGGTAGTAAGTTTAGAAAGTTTTCACTTAAACTTAAACTTACTTCAAAGGTCCTTCGGCCCTTGACAACGCTACACAGCCTACAATGCCTAGAGTCCAAAATATTAGCAGTAGTAGAACACCAACACCCATTCCCGCCACCAAAGCCATGTTTGTGAGTTACGATCAAACGTTCTTCGAATTTAACAGAATACACTTCGAAGCACTACTCGGCGCCATGTTGCAAATTGCTAATTCTGTCATGTAGGGATACATCTGGTGTGACCTTGGAAACGACTTGAGCGGAGACATGTTTTCAAGAAAATCAAAAAGCATTGTTTTTCTGCTTTGAAGATTTCAACCGATCATTAGCGTGGCAAACAATAGCTAAAAAAAGCTTACTGTTTGCCTAGTTCCCCATTGAATTTCTGCGCCATCTCGTCCCAGAGCCTTCAAAATCCAGCGGAACCGTGCGGGATCGCAGCCTCTGTGAACGAAATTGTATCTCTGTGTTTCTCTCCATTTCCAGTAGAAAGCTCACTCCCAGACTATGAATTTCCCAGTTTTCAAACATTTGCATCTTTTGTTTGTTGATAAAACGATTTTGTCAAAATTTCCTAATCTTGAACAAGTGCCCGTGATTTGAAATGCAACAGGTAACGCAAGTTTCATTTCAAAGCTATAAAGATGAAATTTGTAAGAGACTCTTGATTGATTATTTCAGAAATAGAATTTAAAAAAACGTCTTTCAATTGGGTAAACGGGTTGCGACATGGTTCATCGCAAGGTTAATATAGATTGCAAAAACCTGAACTTTCAACAAAATCTACAAGGCTTTTTTTTTCAAGAGGCGAAAACGTGACACAGCCGACAACGACTGAACATGGATGATGATGATGATGATGATGATGATGATGATGATACCTTTATTAAAGTGTCAAAACTGTACTAGCGGTGTATAACCACTAAGTAACCAAAAATATTCGCCCGTAAAATAAAGTCTAGAAGAACGTTACAGATCGCATGATCGAGCTTTTGGTTCGAAACTGCTCGTTTCTGCGTGCAAAGCTGCACTCACAGCAATCTACCATGGCAAATTTTCCTTTATTTCAAACAACAGAGGGCGAATGGACATCAGGCAAATTCTGGGATATCTTGGGCGTGAAAATTCCACTTCTTTTTACGCAAGATCCAGCCTCGCTAGCCGACTTTATCTGCCATTTTGAGACACGACCAGAAGATGTTTTTGTGGTTGCGTATCCCAAGTCAGGTTCGTGAATCATTGCTGTGATGATTTTTTTTTTCAAAGGTACCGCTGTTACGTGTTTGTTTCGGACGTTCGTACATAAACATTCATTGGATAAAACTGCATTCTATTTTGCTTTTTTTCTACCTAATAACAACAACAACAACAAGACGTCCAACAACAACAAGCTTTATTTACATTTCGCTTTAGAATAAATAGAGGGATTCGCGGGGAGATACGAAATTTCCCTTCGAGTGCGCGAACGAGTGAAATATTTTTTCAAAACGAGAAGAGAAATTTCGTATCTCCAAGCGGCCATGTAATGTTCTATTTATTATTTAAACACCAATGAGCCACCAACACCATTTCACTTTAACTGTTTTTTGATGTGAAAGGCGCGATTTTAATATTATGAGAGCAACGGTGATGTTTTCACATGTGAAGATATCAAGTTTTCGCGAGAAAGCTCACCTGGTATTTCATTGGTGTTTATATAATAATAAAATAGTTACAGAAGGTAGTTTTAGTCTAATGGTCAGTTACATGCAGTGTAATAAAAGGAAAACTAAAAATACATTACAGATAAGGAAATACCTAGCATCTAAATAAACCGTTAGGTTTCCAAGTTAGATAGATATCAAGTGCAAAACGCGCGAACACATAAGTGCTGATGTCTACATAGGGCAAAAATTTTGCCAATAATGGCGGAGGAGTAAAGAAAGGCATGATAGTCAGCCTCCTGGCTTTGTCGATCAAATCCCCGTTGGCTTTTCAGTTTCTCGCGTGCGAGCATGAAAAGGCTCTGACCTAGGGTATGTTGGCCTTAGTGACCTTAGTATAGGCCAACAATCATGAATTCGTATTACCCTTTTCATTTCTTGGAGATAACTTGCCACTTTATGGTGTTACCATTCAAATGAAACCTCTCCAGCAGTACTTTCACATGGCACTTTTTGTTTGGTATGTAATTCTAACTTTTGAGTCTGTGGACAAAACCATTCAAATGAAACCTCTTTAGCATTATTTTCACACCGTCCTATGTGAATCCTATGATGTTACCATGCATTCAAATGAAACACCTCTGGAAGAACTTTTTCATAGTACCATTTTTTTTCTGGGCTGGGATTATACGAATTAAGAAACGTGCTGGAGAACTTTCAATTTTTTGTGAACTGTCCTTTAGCCACTATTAGTGGTCGTCGGGATCGGTTTCCTGTACTGGTGAACTTCTCATTTTCTGTGATCATGTACGGTTTGTTCACGTCTGAAAGAACTAATTCACGTCTTTTTGTCGTCGTTGTTGTTGTTCAATTAAAGGCCATTTTACGCATCAGTAAGAGAGGATGACCTTTATCCTCTCTTGCTTTACGTCAAGTTGATATTAGGGAGCTTAGAGGTGATTTTACACAAGACGACGATTCGCAACGACGATTTTAACGTCAACAAAGCGTTGCAACATTATCGCAACATTTTTTCGAATAGTTACAACATTGTTCCAATCGTGTGCAACACTGTGTTACACTAAAAGTCGTCGTTGCGAATCGTCCCGTGTATTAAACATCACCTTAAGCAACAATGACGGCGACGGCTGCGAAAACATCACTTAAAAAGGTTAAATATGTCAAATGTTAGCAATTTTTTGTGGAGTTGAATTCCAAAAGACTGTATCAAAGTTAAGGAAAACGAAAGTCGTGTTGTGTTCACGTCGTCCACAAAACGTGAATGTAAGCATTTTCACGTCACAGACTAGTCTTGCAGTGACGGTAAATAAATGTACAAAAAAGCGTGATGCACGTGAAGAGTGTTGTCTTGCCTTTTAACCTGTTGCTTGCCGTTCTCGTTGCTGTCGTCATCGTTGCTTAAGCTCCCTAATATGGGCGTAATCTCTGTTCTCCCTTAGAGCTCCGTGTGCGCCCAACACTCCAACTCACTTAACGTGACACGCCATTCACTATCAATCCGCGAATCACTGACTTACTTCAATCAAGAGACTCTCTAAAATGACTGTTTTTTTCTCCCTTTTCTAGGGACGAGTTGGGTGCAGGAGATCGTCTGGCAAATATACAATGAAGGTGCAATCAGCAGCGAAAAGCAATTTTTTCGATTCCCTTTCCTTGAAGGTTGTGCCTGTAACGCCAATCAACAGCTAGTGATTGATTTTAAAGCTCTGCCAAGCCCTCGTATGATTAAATCCCACCTTCCTTACCAAACTACCCCTAAAAGTGCGAATGAAGATGATCAATGTAAATATATCTACGTTGCTCGCAACCCCAAGGATGTAGCAGTGTCATTTTTTCATTTTGTGGAGCACTGGAAAAAAGTTGGCATTAGTTCCTACAACGGACCATGGGAGTTTTTCAGTAAGCAATTTATTGAGGGAAAAGGTAACCTCTTCTTTTTCATAAAAAGTCAGCTCTCACAACCATAAGAAGAAATAACCAAACAAAACCTAAAGTTATTTGGAGTGGGAGACGCCAGACGTTTAAGAGAAGTGATAATATTACGGGGGCACCCGATGCCTTTCTTCTGTAAAAAAAAGTCAATAATAACTTTCAAGACGATCAAATTTCTCTTAAGGCTTCCGAACACTGAGAGAAGGAGGCTTCTAAATAATAATAATAATAATAATAATAATAATAATAATAATAATAATAAACCATAGAGACACGTCTGAAATATTTGGAAATTGGCTGTTTGGTACCCCTAATGTTAAGGAATATATGTTTTCTTTCTGACGCAGACAGCAGACATTAATGCAGGTCATTAATATTCGGCCAACATTGCAGACAAATGTTTTAATTCCTAAATAGTTATATACCAATGGTAAATTACTTGTACAACGCAGGCTACTAAAATGTTACTATAAAAATAGTTTGATTCAAGTACTTTTTAGTCTACTATAAAAGAAAAATAACTAATGTCGAATGATAGCCTCTACCGGCCAAGCGCAATACATGTAGTTAAAGTAATAACGCAACATCCTCATGAATAGAAATTTAGAATATACTCTTTACAACTTGTACCCTATTATGACTTTGTTGTGTGTAGCTGGTTTCAACTTTTGGAATGATCATGTTCTTGACTGGTGGAAACACAGAGACGATCCTAATGTCTTGTTTGTCAAATATGAAGATTTACACAAGGTGATATTGCAGTTCTAGTTACAACTGTTACAATACGGTAGCGGAAAAAAGGGCCTGTTTACATGGAGGTGAGGGACCCCAGATAGGTGAGGTAACATGTGGCGGGTCAGCCCACCTATCATGTAAACGTGATCAAATTAAATTGAGAGATTATATGGACAGGCGGGTTACCTCACCAATCTGGGGTCCCCCACCACCATGTAAACAGACCCTAAGCTAGGCCCCCTTCGCCCATTTACTTTTAGACCAGCACTAAGAAGCGCATGGATGCGTCGCAGATAAAGTTTATTTTCGAGAGCGTAACCCCTTGCTTCAAGGTCTGGGCCCAGTTGTCCGAAGTCTGATTAGTGCTAACCCGGGGTTTAATTTCAATTAGTGGTGTAACGATTTAATCGCGATTATGACCGTTCGGTTCGATTCACCATTCTTTGCTTCCACATTTCGATTTTGATTTTATTTTTGCATACCTTTCCAGGGTGCCCTCAGTGAGTTATTGTATTGTAAAATCAGAATCCAGAACTCTTTAAAATGTGCGTTTTCGATTGACGAGGAAAATATGATTGCAGTTCGTGCGCCATTTTTAGTGTTGCCTGGAAAAATGCTGTCCTTTGACTACCCCTTGAGAATTTCCAAGTAAGGCAAACCAGGTGCGAAACGCCCTTCGTCAGGTTCTCAATCATGGTGACGAACTACCAAGCAGCTGTGAATCCCCCTGTCCCTATTACTGTTCTCAAATTGAGGGTTTAGGGTTGCATCAGTGTTGTTTACATTACGCATTATGTTATAAGAATTAAGAAACATTTACATGATCAAATCGAAATAATCGAAATCGAATGGCAATAATCAAAATCGAATGGAATCGCAAGGAATATGAATCGTTACACCCCAAATTTTAATCCAGGTTTTTTCTTCTGTCCAATAGCATTTCCTTGGATAATTTTTTCTATTCTTTTTAGTGTATCCAGTCATCAAATTGTGGACGAAAAGAAATAGACTGAATTTGCTTTTTTAGCTTTTATATCTGAATTCAAATATCGCACCAACCCTGGGTTATCTTAAACCATCATTGAACAACCGGCCCTAGATGAGAGCCCCTTCCCAGTTCCCCTCTTACCTCGTGAGGGCCCTTTACGAATTGTTAGGAGAATTTATGTCACTATAACCTTAGAGCCCTTAGCCTGTGCCCGGAGGTAGTGTTCAGTTAGATTCTGTAACTCTTACTTTAGACTCTCTACCCTATCCCAGACCCAGACATAGTTTATACAAACCCGAAACTGACACTCTTCATGATTATCCCTGATTTATCTCCAATAAATTATACCCCAAATCCGGACCAGAACTGGCCTCTTATTCCTCTACCTTATCCCACACTGAACTGCATGGAAACCCGGTACATATCCATCAAAACCATGTACGACTACAGTCCCAACTTACGAAGTAGATAACAAAAAGGCTGGTTTTTCATTTCATGAAATGATTACCCAGTCTAGAAACAGGCCAGTTTTTCAACGCCCTTTGTTGTGCTTTCCAGACAACACAGGTTATGGTTATTTTTTTTGTAGATCAAAAAACCGTGTACGAACAATCTTGCTCAATATATTGGAGAAACTAAACGTCGCCTCAAAGACCGTTTCAATGAACACAGACGACCTATACTCAACCCTACTGGTAATTACATCCATACTGCAGTTTCAGAACACTTCCTTACCAGCAATCCGACAATCATGTGCTCTTGATTCCTATTGAAAAACTTAAAAATGGGCGTGATTCTTTCAGGAAAGCACGTGAAGCCCACCTTATCCATAAAGCTAAGACAATTGAGCCTCTGGGCATCAATAAACGTGATGAACTGTAACTATATATAGTATATCTTATTTTTTTGTTATCTTGTCTCTTTTAAAAGTAGCCACACCATACCACGTCATATTATGTAATTTCCGGTCATTATTTTATTTCATATATATTTCTGTAAATTCGTGATATCTCAATAAACCTGATGAAGACTGGTATTGGCCAGTCGAAATATGGCAACTTAACTCTATTTCACGTTGTTTGATCAGTCCCTGCAAAAGTCTTCTTGACTGTAACTTTGACAATACATTATGCATCTTAGGATTTGCCCTCCTATGTTCGAAGGATAGCGGAGTTCTTGAACCACCCACTCTCTGATGAAATCATCAACCGTATTGCGGAGCAATGTACTTTCCAAGGAATGAAGAAAAACGAGATCAGTTACAAGATAATGGACGAAGAGCAGAGTTCGCCATTGTTGCGTAAGGGCGTGGTCGGTGGATGGAAGAATTACTTTACTCCAGAGCTGAATGAGAGATTTGAGAAGGAAGTGTTGGAGAAACTGAAAGGAACTGGTTTAGAGTTTGATTTTGAGATATAGAGGAGGAAAGACATTGGATTTCGGATTCTGTACGCTCTGCAGTATCTACAAAAATAGCCGAAAACGAGAAGGAGCCATATACGTGCGTGTCAGTTTGGTTTTTAATGATTAAATGATAATATGATATTCTCTTGTAATGTGTTGTTTTTGCGATCCAAATAATAATTAAGGCTTTGTTGTTGTTCTCGTTGTTAAAAAAAGTCTTCAGTTTTCGAAACACTTCATAATTTCCATTGTTAATTTAAGCTTTTCTATGAGCGATCACTGGACACATGGTCTGATCTCTATGTTCTCTGTCTCCTCTGCATGTACTACGCTGCTCGCGCACAGAGTATACGAAGAACTTTTAGTGAAAACATGGCACCGTACGTATCCTAATCTGGTTTGAGTAAGTGGATATTTCAACCCTGTGGATCTGAACTTCGCGCGCGGTTTTGGAATTCACATGGGGCCAAAATCTTGTGCCACTTGACATGTGTTCTGTCTCATCTCTATGTTCCCTGTAATGCTCGATTGGGTCCGGTCTTGTTCCTTCGGAGCAGAGAGGAGAGGAGCGCAGGGTCATTTCCTGAACAGCGGTTGGTGGTCATCACGCAACGTCACGTCACGCAACGGATCCTCACGCACCGCGCCCACCCGCTGTTGGGGAGGAGCGTTGCGCGACGAGACAAAAACGGCTGCGTAGACCTGCGTAAGAGACCAGATTTTCGGTGCTTACTAAGAACTTTTACATGAAAACACGGCACTGCACGTATCTTGACTTAGACATTGCGTGCAGTAAAGTCTGCATTATTAGTAACTGAACCCTGTGGTTTTGCTCTTGTAAGAGACCATCACATTAGTTGGCATCTCTTTTTGTTAGTTGCTATTTGTGCAAAATTTGAAACGCACTTTTCTGTTCAAACGTATGGTCAACAAATTGTTGCCAGAGTTGAACATACTGTCTATGAAAAGTTAAGGGTGTTTTTACTTTAACGTGGATTGCAAATACATGACTTCTCGGAAAATTCTATAAGGGTATTTTTGTTTTAAAGCCGAGTCCGATGGAACGAGGATGGAAACATTGACCTCAGTAAATATTCGCCTCTAGGAAATAAATATAATAAGATCGTGCATACATATGCGTTATGCGATGTCAAGGTGGCTGGTTATCGGCCAAGTTCTATTTTGCGGTTTTTGGACGAAGACAAGGTCGAGGTCAAATGATACGCAAAAAAACAAGCCCAATGTCCGGCCATCTTGACCGAAGCTTTTTTCTTGCGGGACCAAAGCGGGAAATCCCGAAGGGTCTTGATAGATCCATCTTGCCCCCTGGGGTTAGTCGGGTAGCCAATCCGAACACAGAATGGGCTTCACCTTGGCCGCAAGCAGAACCCCAACCATATAATAATGAACGTTACAGATCGCATGCAGGCTTTCTGTTTGAAAACAGATAAAGCTGTTCGATTGTTTGTGCAAAGCTGATCAAGATTGAAACGCTGAATTTATCATGGCAGGTTTTCCAGTGATTCAAATAACAGAAGGAGAATGGACATCAGTGAAATACTGGGACGTTTTGGGCGTAAAAATTCCATCGTTTTTCACAAAAGATCCAGAGGTGCTAGCCGACTATATTTCCCGTTTCGAAACCCGACCAGATGACGTGTTCGTCGTTTCATATCCCAAGTCAGGTTCGTGCTCTCAAGGTGCTATTTACAATAATTTAAACCCAATTATTGGGTAGTACTCAAATAATGCCATTTCTTAGTCGTAGACGTAGTTAATTAGGCGCCCCAAACCCCCATTATTAAGCATCTATGTCCACGTCACGGTCTCCATCAACGGTGAAGTTGTCCCAAACGATGATGATGATGATGATGAGACGCGACTTAGCAGGACGATGTGGACGGGCACAATCGTCGAAATGGAACAAGTAAAATCTATTCCGACGATGAAACGATCGCAAATTAGGGACCTTACGATCCCACAAAACGTCACTGAAAAACGGACTTACCAGTTCACGTCTTTTCAAACTTTTTAGCTACCGTGAAAATGACTAAATAATCAGCATGTCACGAGCGTGGGACAAAGAACAAAATCTGAGTCCCCGACGGGATTCGAACCGATGACCTCCCAAACACAGGGCGAGCTGCGGAGAACTCATGGAGAGCAAGTCCATGTACTAGGTTAATATTTTTCTTTGTCCCAAGCTCTTGAAATGCGGATTAATTCATTTTCAAATTTGTTTCACCGAGTTTAAAATGCATCCTCTCTTATTCTTTTTAGCTATTGTTTTAAAGTTGCGCAATGAAGCTTTAACCGAAGAGAGGGGTTAAGTCCGGGCTCATATGAATGCAGAAAATTTCTCGCAGTTTGACTTTCACGTTCCATAGAGAACTTCGAATTTGGTCATTTCGCGTCGTAGGTCCGTAATCTCAAGAGGTGAAGATCACGACAACCGGGGCTATCACAAAACAGCGTTCGTCATAGCTATAAAGAATTTCATGTAATTGGGTAAAATATTGAATGTGCACAGTCACTTTTTGAACGTTCACGTTTAAGAGAACGGAAACGATATGTTGCTTCAATTTTGCATCGCTCGTTGTCTTTAGGAACAACTTGGGTGCAGGAAATTGTCTGGCAAATTTACAATCAGGGAGCAATCAGCACCGAAAGACAAATGTTCCGATTCCCATACTTTGAAGGCGCTGCCTGCAGTGCTGTCAGAGAGATGTTGATTGACTTTAAAACTCTGCCAAGCCCTCGTCTGATGAAGACCCACCTTCCTTACCCCACTACCCCTAAAAGTGCAAAAAAAGATGCTCAGTGTAAATATATTTACGTTGCTCGTAACCCGAAGGATGTGGCGGTGTCTTACTTTCATTTCATGGAGGACTGGAGAAAGCTTGGCATTTTTGATTTCAGTGGACCATGGGAATTCGCTTGCAAGTTGTTCATTGAGGGCAATGGTAAGTCTTCATTTTGTGAATGGAGAAGTGTACCACAGCACATTCGCTACTTGCGAGACGCATTTCGGCTTTGGCCCCCTTCTCGTTTCTATAGCGACGAATGACAAACGGTTCCGTATCCTTTTGTACATTACACACGGAAATAAAATGATTGTGTTATCTGTACCAATCTACGCTAGATACAGATTAAGTGGAATATTCCGACAGAAGACTCGATTACACCAGCCTCGTCGTTCAAAGTTTTATTTACGTCTTTCGTGTTACTATAAAATATAGATTAGCCCAAGCGTCACTAGCCTGCGGGGCAGGTGTTCGAAAGGGAAGGGGAAGGGAATTAGGGCGCGAGACCACGCGCGAGGGAGGAGTGATTCCTGTCTCCCTCGCGCGCCAAAATTCCCCCTTCCCCTTCCCCTTCCCCTTTTAACGCCTGCTGAGCAAACAGACGATATTTCGCGACGCTGCCATTGGTTTCCTCGCAAAATGACGTGTGAGGAACGAGCGAAAAAAAATTCCATACTGATGACGTATCACTACCCAGATATGGGTCGTGCTTCTGATTGGTTGTGCTGCGAGGGAATTTGCTTCAACCAATCAGAGGCACTACCCAGATCTGGGTAGTCACGTCATCAAAGTGGAATTTCTGCGCTCGTTCCTCACATGTCAATAGCACGCAGACGCTTATTATATTGCATCTTACTCAGTAATATTTTGTTGTCTGTAGTCGCTTGGAACGCTTGGAACGACCATGTTCTTGATTGGTGGAAACATAAAGACGATCCCAATGTCTTGTTTCTGAAATACGAAGATTTGCACAAGGTAATTTTGCAGTTTCCTTCTAATTAGTAGCATAAAAACTTTTATTTCAGTGGCAATAGTTGGAGTGATACATACTTGGGAAGTCATGATCCCAGGATAGGAGTAAGAGGAGGGGGAGGGAGGGGGTGGGGCCACTCGGGTATGTTAATGTTGGTTATTACGGACCTTATTTGGGGAGTTCAGTCTAGTATAGGGTAGCAAAATTCACTTTAACTATATCTGGTATAGACTAAGGGTTCCTGGGTCCCAGCGGCACATCCCCACCCAAAAAGTCCTGAAGTACTCCCCCCCGGATAACGGATAGCATCCGTGAGGGCACGAAAAGCCACCAGGTGTAGTTGTATGAAGAGCAACGGCATAGCAATGGACAAGTCGTACTAAATCCCAGTCTTCACTCTTAAATATTCACTTCCGTCTTAGTTGACTCCAGTCCTCGCAGTTCACACTGCACCAAAGTGTGGCACAGAAACTGCTGTCCGATATGAGACACTTCTTTTTTCGATCAGAGCGCCGGCGCAACTTCGCTCCGTTACAGAAATCTCGCTTGCAAAACACAGTTCTTAAGAATGAACATAGGCCCATCTGGTATAGTTTTCGTGTCGGCAAAAGAGCAATAGTGTAAATATCAGGGGCACCCAACGACAATTTTCGGAAAATTATCTGTTCGGAAGACGATTTGAGATCTAGAATTTTCGGATCATTTTCTGTAAAATTTCTTGCTTGCCTGGCTCTCCTGGGATTTTCGAACATCAAAAAAGTGGTATAATTGCCCATTTTTAACGGATTTTCACCCTAAAAAGGTCACCTTTGGGTCGCCTTTTTTCTGGCTGAAATTCTCGATGAAGGTAAATTTTGATCCCTATAATTTTCGGATCACTATACTTTCAGCTAGGAAATCCGAACAGATGAAAAATTTTTAGGGATAAAAATAAGCCTTTATCTACCGTTTAAATACTAAAGTACGTTCAACAATGCTATGTTTATGTGGTTTTGAACTATATTCTCGTTGGGTGCCCCTGAAATATAGCCCCAGATTATTGGGAGAGTTAGTTACCCCGAGATAAACATCCTACATACCAATTGTGAAAACAATAATCCTTATATCTTTCTCAATTCAATTACATACTTTGAAACAAAAATTCTGACTTATCTTCTTTGAGGTCCGTCCCGGAGTTAAGGACCGAGTGTCTTTTTCGCTCGGAGGATTTAGATTTGACCCGTAACTTGAGCTTGAAGCGCGAGGGCCATAAGTCGGAACGGAAAAAAACGGGGTTCCTTAACTTGCAGTATGGATCGAGAAAGCTAGGTTAGTTAGATGTCTATTATATATTTGGGTTAAGTAGACGCTAAAAAGGCATCGAAGATTTCAATTCAAGAAGCACGCTGGGTCGTTGATAGAAGGCACTTGTCAAATCCTGAATTTTTATGTTCAAAATCGTGGATTTGTTTCATAAAAAAACATACAGCCCGCAAAACAGACAAATCCTCGCGCGAGTACTAACTGAGAGATAAAACAATCTTAATCCTTGTTGCTTGGCGCACTGATGCTTCAACAGACGCAACATTCTTGGCCAGCATTGTTGAGAGTTGTTGCGCCCGTTTGCACATAGCTAAAAGTTTGACCAGTTTCAAACTTTGCGCAACAACACGCAACAACCTAACAAAAACATACAACATGGTGTGCAAACGGACGTCACATGTAGCATTCACGATGTTGCGAGTTGTTGGTCAACGATGTTGCGTCCGTTTACACGGGGCTTAACAGTTTTGCTGGGAGAGGCAGCATGGCCGAGCGATTAAAGCGCTAGACTTGTAATCTAAAGGCCCCGAGTGGAAGTCTCAACAGTGACAGCTAGCTGAATCTGTTGGCCACGACTGTGAAATGCAGTAACAACTCGCAAGTAAGAACCTACATTTTCCGGAGTTAGCCTAAACAGGTTCTTATTTAAATGCACCGTAATTTTTAGGGAGTTATTATAACTCCAAAAATGGAGTAAAAATTTTAGGTACAGGATAACCTCTTTTTGGGTGTTACTTTAACTCCTAATTTAACTCCGAATTTGGGGTAATTTTTACTCCTGAAAAAGAGTTCTTTTTACTGCCAGTCTGGAGTAAATATAACTCCGAAATGGGATTATTTTTACTCCTCACCTGGGTTGTTTTTAGTCCTTTTGGAGTTAATTCAGCTCTGAAAGTGGAGAAAAATTTTAGGTACAGGATAACTCCTTTTTTGGGGTTATTTTAACTTCTCAATATCTGGGGTCACTTTTGCTCCTGAAAAAGTGTTCTTTAAACTCCTTTTTGGAGTTAAAACAACTCCCCAAAAAATAACTCCACCGTAAGGAGTTAAATTAGCCCACTAGAGGAGTTATTATAACTCCTTGAAAATTACTGTGTGGTAGTTAACACAGTTTTTAAAAAATATGTAAAAAAGAACAAGCTACAAAACAAGATGGTAATCAGCGTATTTTTCAATTTCAAAATGCGATACAACAATGTTAACCTCTTGCACTTTATTTTTTTATTACATCAATAAATTAGCACTTGTATTTGCGCAGCAATGCCAAGCTCCTAATTCTCCAAACAGGATTCTTGCACAGCTTTGCAGCTGCATTTCATTAATATGATTTTAAAAAATAAGAACCCGTTTTTCATTTTCTAGGCTAAACAGGTTCTTGTTTATACGGGGGGTATAAATGGCAAATGTTAGGCTAACAGGTTCTTAATTTTCAGTTTCTTACTCGCGGGTTTTTACTGTAGCCAACTTGTTCGCCCCCTACCTGTTGTGATTCATAACTTTGCTATGTTTCCTCTGAGTTATTTGTTTCATCATCCCTGAAAAGCTCCATGTATATAAGAGGAGAGGATAATTAGTTGTTCAAATTTCAATTTCAATTTCAATTCCTCCTAGGATTCACCGCTCCATGTACGAATGATTGCTAATTTTTTGAATAAACCACTGTCCGATGAACTCATCAATCGTATTGCAGAGCAATGTACATTCAAGAACATGAAGAAAAATGAGATCAGTTATAAGATTCGGGACGAAGAGAGTTCCTTGCTTCTCCGGAAGGGAGTGGTCGGTGGATGGAAGAATTACTTCACTCCAGAACTGAATGAGAGATTTGAAAAGGAAGTGTTGGAAAAACTGAAAGGAACTGGATTAGAGTTTGACTTTGAGATATAGAAGACAGCGTTTGAGTAGTGGATCGATAAATTCCTAGTTGTGTATTCAAGTATTGAAATTCACTAGTGTCTAAAATGCGTTTATACAGAGGGAACTCTTTAACGTTTCCTTGGACAGATAACGTGCTAAATTGCATCCTGCTCACATTTTCAGTGACAAGGAGAGTTAGTTAATTTAGGCCAGTAAAGGACACTCTGTGTGTGTCAAGTCGTGCCTCAGCTTAGTTTATAGTACAAGTCTGTAGCTGCTGATAAAAAATATACTTAACACTCTCAAAATACGTTATTGCATCCGCAAAATGTAATTACTGCCCTTTCTGCTTTATAAAGTGTCAGAATATTTTGTCTTGAAGTTATTATGATCTTTGCTCATCTTTCCTCCTGAAGATTCATGACTCATCACGTAACCGATTTTTTTTTGCCAAAAGAATTGAAGAAATCATCATTTCCCAACAATAATACTCTATTACCTCCTCACCTTACATAGTTAGGCACAATGATGTCTAATTTAATGATTTAAGCTAAATTTTTCTAGTAGAAAGTGGCAGAAAATTTGCTACCCACGTTTTGCGAAGAAAAAGAAGCCGAACTTCTGCCTAAAAACATAGCAAGACCAACAGGTAACACAATTCAACGGATGACAACTGCTACTTGAAGATATGCTTGTGACTACATTGTAAAAGGAGAACATCGGTCTAGGTAAGCATGTTTTTAAGTATAATATTTTTGATGAACAATAAAAAATGGTTTGAGAATATGTGCAGTCATGACTAACCAATCATGATCATCGTCATGGTCACCATGAACATATCAACATAACAACATCATCATCATCATCATCATCACTACTAGCACCAATACCACTATCAACGTCAGCATCATCATCATCGTCATCATTTTCTTCTTCTTTTTCTTCTTTATCATCAACATCATCAACATTATCATCATTATCACATTTTGTCATCAAGTCTCATTAGCATCTGTCGGTCAGTTTGCTGTCAGCGTCTTAATAATAATAATAATCAGTTTATTAAACCCTTTGGTAGTGTACAACACTAAATTACAAGGGAGGTCAAGAATACGCATAACACATAATTACACATGGCAAGAAGGCGAAAACAATTAAATCCTATTGTAACTGTGGGTAACAAAAGTACTAAGGCGGTCCGTTCTGACAAAGCGGAAATCAGAACGGGAAAAACCCGACCTCAACCCGTACCCATGAGCGGCATTCGTGGGCTGCGGCAGCAGGTTTGAAAGGAACCCGGACTCCTTGATGTTAGATATCAAACGCCTGCAAGCCTCATCACGCCGCGACAACAGTGTAGGCAAGCCACAGCGCACGAGTGCCGACCCATAGGAGCAATCTGGAAAAATGATTCCTAGTGCAGACTTCTGCACGCTTTCCACTAATTGAACCAGAGAGTTGGGTAACACTGCCCACACCGGAGATGCATATTTTAAAATGGGCCGCACAAGGCTACAATAAACCTGAATGAGATCAGCTGGTGGGAGGCCTGATTTCATTAAGACACGCAAAACGTAGAGACGCTTGCGTGCTCTCTTCACAATAATCATCGGCTTTTCATAGAGCTAATAGCGCCTGCTTTGCAGCCGCCGGCCCACGCACTCATCTAAACCATTTGTACAGAAGATTTTGGGCGTCTGCGACGCAAGCCCGGGGCGGGGGGGGGGGGGGGTACTGCCATACATGGGCTATATAGGTATGTGCCGCTGTGAAGGGTACGGTTTTCAAGCAGTTTACTCTAGGATAGGGTATATAAATCAGAACATTTGGGTCTAGAATAGGGTATCATTTTTCAGGAAACTGATCAGTTGGTTGAAGATTTTATCTAGACAAGGGAAACAGCTACTCTAGGATAGGGGGATTTGGGGAGTTTACTCTAGTATAGGGTAGCAAACTTTAGCTGTACTAGCTCTGGTATAGGTTAAGGGTTCCATGGTCCCTGCGGCACATCCCCACCCAGAAATTCCTAAAGTACCCCTCCCCCTCTCCGGGGACGCAAGCACGGCATGGCCTAGTCATATCGACAAACTATTCACAAAGATTCCCTCTGGTATTGGCGCCATAAAGCGAATTAGACCTTTTGTGTCGGCAGAAATACTACATTACATCTACAACCCCATTTCGATTACTGTAGTATTGTCTGGGGTAATTGCGGCAAAACGCTCTCTGAAAGATTACAGAAACTGCAGAATCGTGCTGCTCGCATTTTGACTTCCTCCTCTATGATGCTGACGCTCGCTACTTGTTATAACAACTTGGTTGAAAAGACCTGATCACCCAGCGTCAAATTCAAGTAGCTTTAATTGTATTCAAAGCTCTTAATGATCTGGCTCCTGACTACTTATCCTCTATGTTTACTGAGCGCAGTACGTCAGGCTATGTCTTAAGGGACTCTACGAACAAATTAAATGTCCCTTTACCAAGAACCAACTACCTGAAAGGGAGCTTTAGCTATTGAGGTGCAACTCTCTGGAACAGTCTGCCCTGCAATCTTAGGCAAGAGAAATCTCTAAATCGTTTTAAACAATTGTTAAACTTTCATTTTAGGTAATTAAGTTAGATACACGGCATTCATGGAAAACAGGTATAGTTTAGTGTAATTTTGAGTAGTATTCATAAGAAACTCTTTAGATATGTATTTATTATTATTAAATATTGTTATGTAGTTATACTTTATATGTAACAAAAAATCTGATGAATTTTTTACCGTGTTAAAATAAAAATTTGAGATTTGAGGCAATTTATCGATTAGCCCTGAGCAGTATTAAAAACAGCGCGCAGTGTTTGTTCTACATTTTTCAAAGTAAATCTGTATTTCTTTGTTAAAGAAGCGAAAATTGATAAAAGCTGTTCCGATCCAAACTATTTTAAACTCTCATAGATGAAGCTCAGTAGAACAGATTGGTCACGTTGTATAATTTCTAATGAGCGAGATCTGGGACCTAGAATCAAGCAAAATCCGAAATTTGCACCCCGAAGCGAGACTGATGAGGATCCCCGCTACTTTCATATGGGAGTCCTCCCCCCCGCCATCGGGGTTACTTGTTTACATCTAAGTATCTTCAGCGTGATTTCTGTTAAAAGGCTGGTTGTTGTAATGTTACCAACAACGACGCAACAAAGATTGCAAAGCAGACTTAACAAATTTCAACATATTTGGTTAAACAAAATATCACGTCATTTTGTGTTAAAACTGAGATGTGGAGGCCTGTTTATGTTGAAGGCGAAGGTCTGTTCTGCTTGTTGTGCAAAAAACCTGTCACGTCTAATCCTCAAAACAAGTTGAAAGTTTTTAACAAGGAGCCCTGTAAACGATTTCGCCTAGGAGAGTTTGAAGATCAATGCCGTACGTCACAACATATGAACGCAGTTTCAGCGGAGATGCTACAGAGGGATTCCTTGTTTCAGAGAACCCTTGACGAACCGCGAAATAGTCGCAGAAGATGTGCTGTTGAAGGTATTCACAGCTGCGTATTGGATCATGAGAAAGAGCTACCTAACCACAAGATCAATTCACACAGTGTAAGCCCCCGAGCGTACATGTATTCCCGGTTTGGCGGGCTTCGACTTTTGTTTACTTCTTCATCGCCTTGCCGTAAGGATCAGTTTGCCGTTTCATATTTTTCTACAAGTTTAATTGTACTGATCCAGGTCTACAACTGAGAGATCCGACACCACTCATTGGTTTGATGCTGTGGACTTGCTGATATTTTTATATTTAACAATAATAACCCGGCAACTTGAAAACTTAGAAACAAATCTCTTTACTGTTTCCTTTTTTTATTTTAGTTAAAATAAAACCAGAAAAAATGTTTAATGATGTGTTGAGTATAAAAGAAGCCATTCTAGAGTACAAAGATGTCAGTTTTTCAAAGTCCAGAAAGTCAGATTTTATTAAAGGGGCAAACCGATGCTTTTAGTAAAAAAAATTCAAATTTCTTTCTTTATTTCTTTTTGGTGAAAATAAGACTAAAAACGGAATCATCGGCTTTTCATAGCAATTCAAAACCCCGGAACAAACATCACCGGTCGGAAGGTCTCTTACGGTTCAAGAAGCCGATTATAAGTCGAAAGTTGTATATCGTCTTTCAGAGCCGGTTCCTATGAAGATCTTTGAAGGTATGCGAGCGGGAGTAGATATAAATACAAATTTTGCATTTAAGTTTGTCTACAGATAGACGACAAACTTTCGCAATTAATTATCTCAGTGAAAAGTAAAATTAGTAAAAAGATACTGTGCATATATATATACTGATACAAATCTCGCAGTTAATCATTTGTCATTAACTGCGAAATTTCTCTCTGTTTATAGTAAGAAACACAAAAATAGTTAAGTGTGAGATTTGAGTCTTTAACTATAAACAGACAGAAATTTCGCCGTTAAGGAAAATAGTTAAGTGCGAGATTTGTATCAGTGTAATAAATATGTATTTAGAGTAAAACTTCGCGATTAACTAATTGCAAAATTTTGCTTCGTATATGTGAGTGAGTAAAAAACTCGCCATTAAGTAATTGCGAAGTTTCACTCTGTATATATACAGAGTCGTTTATTTGCGAATTTTTGTGTCTGTAGAGATTCTTAAATGCAAAATTTGCATTTATCAAATCACCGCTCTAAAGAATGTGTAACTAAACGTTTGTAGTACATTTTACCGGTATTCTTTTGCGCGTAATTAAACAACATCCACTATTTTCTGACTTATGGAAAAGGAACGAAAAATACGTCTAAACTTGTTGCAACTGTGAAACTTCTTTTCAGCAGTTGCAGGCAATATTACTGTAAAAAAATCGTAAGTTAAATTTGGAAAATTAAAACCTAATCTTGTGTTTTGTAACCAGCGTGTTCTATTGACTTTAAGATTCAACGACGCGACGGCAAACAATAGGTTTTATTAAGCAAAACAACAAATTTGCACGTGCCTCGCACTCATTTTTGTACATTTTTTTACCGTTTTTGCACGACTACGCGGTGAAAATTCCTAATTTCGCGTTTTGTGGAGGACGTAAACAAGCAACGACGAAATTTTATTTCTCTTTCTAAGCCTGGATATGGTCCCTTGAAATTCAGCTTCGGGAGGATTCGCCTACATTTGACAAAGTAAGTGGATAGGAATAATCGCTATAAAGACTGAAAGAACCAAATTCACTTTTCGAGCGATGTTTTCCTTGCTGTTCGGTCGTTGGATCTTAAACTCCCTTATCGTGTCCTCTTCATCGAAAATAATTAAAACTGAAATAGAATGGCTTTCCTTTCCATCTTTACTGAATATATACTGGAAATAATTCACTAATAATTGTTTTCCCGTCTTAAGCTTTCTGTTGTGCTATTGAACAATACCTAGTGTAGAAACAAGCTTCTTATTAATGTCGAGGAAACAGGGAATCTAACTGCGAAAAAATAATTATTAAACTCTAATTAATTAAACTTCACAACAAAATGGTCTGACTAGACGGGTTTACACAGCTCCATTCATTTCACAGTCTTGTCGATAACGAGGTATACTTTTACAACGAGAATCATTGGCTATTAAATTGCATTGCCAAAAAGCATTCACTGAGTGCCCCTGAGAAGAGGACACCAGGGGCCTGCCGAACAGAATCGGCAGTCCTCGACTAAATCACCAAACCTTTTTACGTTTTTCTTTTACGAATATAACTGATTTTTAGGACCCAATTCAGAGGCATCGGAGTCTTTTACAAACGTAAGGGGCCGGCGGGGGAGGTGGGGAGCTCATCGTACACCAAGCCAAGCGTATTCCACTCAAATTTCCCCGAATGTCGTTTGCATAGTGTGTGAAACAAAAAGCTGTTTGCTTGCTTGTAACCTTAACAGTGTTCGGATCGTTCATTATCAAATTTTTGATGTGCATAAGTAGGCCGTTGTTCAGATGTCGATCTTGCCTCATGTTCATGGTTCCATCAAGCTATTTCTTGAGTCGTTGAAGTGCGGAAATTGTATCCTACGAAGTCTCCAATGGCATGTACAGTTCATAGCAAATTTAATCTTATAAAATACTGAGCACCTCTCTAAGGCGCGTTTTTGTAACAAGAGTTTGTGGAAAGCTGGGCTACGCGAGATTTTGAGGACTAACAACTTTTACCAAATGATAGCCATATTTTTCATAGCTGAACTGAACGGGCCTGAGTGAATGAGGATGTTGTGTATGAATCAACGAAATTTCCAAACCATTTTTTTGGCCCAACACGCATGCGTCTGTGAAGAACCGTACCATGAGTGTTTTAAACCATAAGTGAGCGAAATGAGTTTTCGATCCAAATATATAGGTCAATTTTCTTAGGCAAAAGTTAGGTTGATTTTGCTGGTGGGGTTATAGGGCGGTGAGAGATGGCCAACTCTCTGAAGCCTGTTTGACTAACCCGTGCGGTAGATTGACTTACCGGGGGGGGACTGTCTAGCTTGCTGACGGGCCCCGATCTCCGGCCCAGCAAGTGCAGGGAGGTGCTCGAACTATTAACTCGGTCCCAGAGGTTAAATGGGAACCCTCGCGCCGGAGGTTAAACGGCTAACTCTCTCCCAGAGGTTAAACGGGAAAAATGGCCGCCAGAACACCTCCCTGACAGGGTTTTTGCTTTTTTTTTGTGACGTGTCACGCTGTCACGCAATATGTATATTTTTAACCCGGGGGGACTGCCATATGAAAGGGTCGGGGGTGCTCGTCGGAAATTTTGAATTAAACCTGTTAGGGAGACCAACCTGGGCGTGGGCCATCCTTTTATTGATCCCTAAAAGAGACAAATTTTAACATAGTTGGCTAAAAAAAAAGTTCGATGTCATTTTGTGTTACAACTGAGATGTGGTGGCCCGTTTATGTTGAAGGCGAGGGTCTGTTCTGCTTGTTGTACACGTCTAATCCTCAAAACAAGTCGAAAGTTTTTAACAAGGAGCCCTGTAAACGATTTCGCCTAGAGGAGTTTGAAGGATCGCTGCCGTACGTCACAACATATGAACGCAGTTTCAGCGGAGATGCTACGGAGAGTTTCCGTGTTTCAAAGAACCCTTGACGAATCGCGAAATAGTCACAGAAGATGTGCTGTTGAAGGTGTTCACAGCTGCGTATTGGATCATGAAAAAGAGCTACCTAACCACAAGATCAAGTTATATGTAAGCCCCCGAGCTTACATATATTCCCGTTTGGTGGCCACTTGAAAAACCGCACTAACCAGCGTATTAGTTTAGTGTCTCAGAATGTTGTAGTTCCCTTTAATAAAGACGTAATCATCATCATGATAAAACTGCTAATAATAGCTCTGCTCTTGATGAAGACTGCCCTTTTTTGGCGGTAATGCCATCATAAAACAAAGTTTTATCATGTTCTAGATAGCCCTTCTTGGCTATAAAAATGTCAGTTTTTCAAAGTCCCAAAAATGGGCCTTTTCGAATGGGGTTAACTCACGATTTTGGTAAAAAAAACTCGATTTTCTTCTTTTTTTCTATTTTACTTAAAATAAGACCAGAAATAATGTTTAAAGATGTGTTAAATATAAAAGAAGCCTCTCTAGAAAATAAAGATTTTTTTTAAAGGGGTAAACCGATGATTTTGGTTAGAAAAAAATTCAAATTTTTTCTTTACATGTTTTTGGTGAAAATAAGACTAAAAACGGAATCATCGGCTTTTCATCGATTAGCCCTGAGCAGTATTTAAAACAGCGCGTAGTGTTTGTTTTACATTTTTCGAAATAAATCTGTATTTGCAAGAGGCAGGTTGGTCACGTGGAACACGTGGTATAATTTCTAAATCTCACTAAACGAGTGAGACCTGGGACCTAGAAGCAACCAAGATGGCGCCTAAAAAAATGTGCTTGTTTCTGAACTTTACAGTGATTTCACCATTTGTACTGAACTTCAACACCGTGACTGAAACGGTTCACCATCTGGTGGCTTATTCGTCGTCGTTTAGCTCCTTTACGTGAAAAAAAATGTGCTACTTCAACAATAGGAAACAAGCTTTGACGCAAAGCAGCACAACAAGTCTGTCAGCCCGGAGGTTAAATTAAAGGTAAGGCTCTTCTGAGATCGTAGAAATGACTAAGACTAAGATTCTTTTATTAATGTATGAATTTAAATTTTCCAACGGCTACATACAAGGAGGATAGATGACGTCTTAACGTTTGTGCAAAAATACTCGTTCACTCCAATCATCAGGAAATTGCGATCAAAAAAATTATGTCGTTGGCATTGTAACATTTGACCTGATTGGTTTTCTTCGCGCCAGTCATGTAAAGTGATTTCTTACTTTACAACAGCATACCAAAACCTTCGATGTTAACAGTTAAAAAGCTCAAACAATGCAAAATATTTGAAAGTTTATTGTCGAAAATGCGAGCCTATAGGAAGTGGCAAACTCTGGAGACCGGCAGATACGGTCCAAAATCTGGAGTCGCTTGTATTATCCAGGAGAGTTGACACCCAGGGGGGGTACTCGGGATTTCAACTGACGGGGATGATCGAAGGATTTTTTTGGGTTTGAAATTTTCGATTCCGGGATTATTTTGGGTACGAAAATTTGGCAAGTATTTATTTGGGTAGCTTGATTTGAGTAGGGAATTTTTTGGGGTATTAAAAAGAACCGGTAGTGCCCTGGCTGCGTAGTTCTGCGAGTAAAGTACAAACAAACGTGTTTTGCTGTTGATAATAGTTAACTATGGTGTTGCTTTACATCGCACGTGTTATACAATCATCTACATTGTCCCGTAATGCCCGGCTGTGTACAAGACTTCAACCGGGATTTGGTTCAGGGATTTTTGGGGGTTTTGCTGGAAGCCCTAGGGATTTCATTGGGTCTTGACTTTTGGCTCCATTCGATCATGCCCGTCACTTGAAATCCCGAGTACCCCCCCTGGGAGTTGACAGCCAGCTCACGTACATGCATACATTTCCTGACTCAAACTCCATTAAGAGGATGGGGTTCGTATTCACCTTGAAAATCCTTGAAAGTCCTCGGAATTTTAAATAGAAAATCAAGGCCTTCAAAGTCCTTCAAAATTGCAGTCGGTACTGGAAAGTCCTCAAATTTCAACTTTTAAAACAGTTTAAGGAGAACTGCAAAGGTAAGGGAGCAAACACAAAGACCTTCGGGATAAAATTCCCCAATGTAGAAGAACTAAAAATAGACATAGATGTTTTTTTCTCAAAGAATTTACATGACTGTTGTGATGTGAGCTGCAAACCAGTGATTTATGTACCAGTCAATTCCAAAACTGCCCATTCGCAATTCGCACATTTCCCATTATTGAGCTATTTTGTAAAAATAGCTCATATGTCAGTGGTGTGAGCGTATGTATCTTTGTGGCTTTGCATCTTTCTATGTTCAAATGTTTGTTGCAAGGGCCAATAAGGTTGAAGGTACTATGAGTTGATGCTTAGGAACCAATGAGATCTTGGCATTTATTTAAACATGCTATTGCTAAAGGTCGAACAAGGGCACTTTGAGACCGCCATCTTGATTCTTCAGAATTTTTTCCTCTTTTATAACGGCTGCATCACTGTGTGCAGTGATGCAGCTTTTTAAGGGGTCATATTTTAGTGTGGATGCTGCTTCAAGACATTTCTGAACAAATTCAGCTATTGCGAATGGTGAAACGCACATATTTATGAGTTCTGTTTCACCTGCTTCACCTGCTGTTAGAGTATAAAAGATCATATATTTTCAAAGCTCTTCCAATGAAACAAAAATTGATATTTAGATATGTTCACGCACTTTAATTCGAAAGTATGGGGCCCATAAATTGTGGTTTTAGATGTTTGAAAGGCAGCTTATGTTTTTGGTAGTTGTATCGAGTATTGTTAATCCTGTAAACAAGGTTTATTCTCTCGCTTACAAAGTTCAACAAACTTTTTTGTTCTGGCAATTAAAACATGAATAAGTGAACAGCATGATACATCCTTCCTGCTTATAGTTATTGAAACGTATTTTATGTAGTAAAGATGCGTAACTTAAGCCTGGTTTCCATATGATCACTACGATCGCTGTGATCACTGAGAAAAAAAAGTAAAGTGATCGCAGTGATCACAGCGATCATAAGGAAACCACTTTCCAGCGATTGTAGCAATCGCAGCGACAAGGATCACTGAGATAGAATTTTTTCTATCTCAGCGATCGTTGTTGCTGCAATCGCTGGAAAGTGGTTTCCATATGATCGCTGCGATCACTGAACTTTTTTTTTTTCTCAGCGCTCACAGCAATCACAGCAATCGTAGCGATCATATGGAAACCAGGCTTTGAGTAGTCTGCTACACAGCCGTTTTTAGAGACCAACGGCTGCTGAAAACCGAACTACATTCCTTTTCCGTCATTAGCCAATTACAATTCAGCTCCCATTTTCTGGAAGGTGTTCGCGCCATGTTTGTGGTACTGTGATTCCTCCAATCACAGCTTTGGTTGTATCGGTGGTCTACGTGTGAATGACAGAATAATCAAAATCGTCGCGTGAAAACATGCAATTAACTAGAGTAGTGTTGTCGTAGTCGAGTCCTTTTCAAAATTTAGGAGATAAGCAGTAGCAGCAAGCAAGTCGAGCAATTTGCAATGCAAAACATGGATGTGCTCATAAAGTTGCCAGGTATAGTTTCGGGTAATCGCTCATTGATAATTTATAAGATTGCTTTTTGAATCAGTTCCCTTGAGAGTTTAATCTTCACAGAACACAATGAGCACATCCGGCACATTAAATTCTTTATTACATATCAGTACATATGCACGTTAAAATATTAATGAAGAACCAACCGATCCTGGTAAAAGTCTAGGCCTATCAAACCTTTTTTTCACTTGGAACTTTCTTGACAGCTTAAAACAAACTTTTTTGCAAATTAACGTTTTTGTTGCTTGAAAACACAGAGCCCGTCTAAATTCAGCGACGATTGATTGATTTGTCGAAAACTGAGAAGCGTGCTCGCTTCCTAGCGCCCTGCGGCTCACGTATTGTCAAATCTCTTATACATGATTGGCTTGTTCATTAGACCACAAACACAAAGGGAAAGGAATGTAGTTCGGTTTTCAGCAGCCGTTTGTGGGGAGGAGCGTTGTGTGACGACACTAAAAATGGCTGAGTAGCAGACTAGGCTTTGCGTAGAAACAGTTGCATTAGGGAATAAAATTGGAAGAAGCTAGTTGACACTAATAATTTTATTGATTGGAATAACATGATTTAAGTAGAAGTATATTTTGGCAGTTTCAATTGATAATTTTCTTGGAAGTTAATAAATGTTAGGTTATCAACCTTGACGTTGCATGAAGCATAATTTAATTGCAGATCTTGTAAAGCCCAGGTGATTTCTTAAAATCATTTGAGAAAATTGTCTAGCATTAACAATTTGCATTTTTTTACGTACGAATTCTAAAAGGGCCAAAGTCCAACATCTTCACGTGCAAATTGAGTGCATGAGTTATTATTATAATTCTGTTTACTCAATTACTGTGTGATAACTTGAATTATCCCTCACATACGAACCAGGAAAGGTGCAAAGTCTAACACTTTCACGTGCAAACCGTGTGATTCTACATCTCATGCTGGCTTTTCACAGTAATTATAGTAACTTGAACGTATGAAGACATCTTTAGTTTTGTAACTAGTGCCTAAGCAAAGGCTCTTTTCTTTTAAGAAGCAAAAACTCATAACACTCTTAGAATTAAGTGGTCAGAGTTAAATACTGTTTCATTAAAGTAGAATCGCACGTGATAACCTCATGAATAATGATGATGCAACCATCTACCACAATGATGGAAATCTTAGCTATTCGGTATTCGACGACCTTCATTATTTTAAGAAACTATGAAGAAACCTTGAAACCTTCGAGTCTTCCCTCTAAGCAAGGTTTGGTGAGTTGATATTCATAGTACTTTAACGTTTTGTTTATTTTGCACCAGATGTTTGAAGGAAAGACAAAGAAAAGTGAATTCATCAGATCAAATCAGCTATGCGCTGTGGTTCTCGTTTTCATTAATGTACAGCAATACCCAATTTCGCACAAAACATAGCCTTAATTTAGGATTAAGACCGTAGATTACCGATACTGTTACACTGAAGCATTCAAAATAAGTCATGCACGTAAAACGTGTCTATGTTACACCTTGTTTGTGCACATATTATTTCTTCATCAAAATTTGAAATCAAATATTTTGTGTGGTGGACGTGGTATATGCTCATGATTTTCTGAACTCTCCACCTCAACTAAATGAAGAGCTTGCTCGCAGGCTAACAAAGATTATTTTACCACTACAACAATGAAGCCATGTCATAATTTTGGGGCTGACATTCTGGGGAGAAGTGTATTACAACAGAGAGAGTGTCCAGATTTTAGATCTCCAGAGGTTAGCATCTCTGTAAATGTGGACTTTCTGGAATGAACAATTTTATTCAATTGAACAAACCTCCGTAAGACAAACCTCCCTGAGACTTAAGATATTTTGGTTGTGCATTTACATTTAAGTAAATGGCTTGACCCATGGGAAAATTTTTGACTAGTAGCTGGTGGCCGGGTGAGGCAGTTTGAAGTTCTCATTGGTGGGGCATGAACTGCCAACATAACAGGGAAATTTGACCAAAATTTTTCAAAAAAGTGAGATGCTTGGGCTTGCACAGAGGCCGTCTTAATCATTAATTGCACAGCAGCCATTCCATCAGTTATGTTGGCTCTTAATGGGTCATCATTGTTACCTGGCAGTCTTGGCAAGTCCTGAACACTGTCTTCAATCACAGTTAGCAGTATGCTTTTATAACTCTTTCTTAGTGTACCATCTGCATGGGCTAGTGCACAAGGAACAGGAGACAGCTGATAAGTATCATGGCTTGCAGTAGCAGGAGAATAGTTTTTAGTAACAGGAGAATATTTTGAAAGAGTGAAGCCCTTTCCTAGAAAGAGCTTGAAAATGAGCCTGGAAATCTTGCGTTTTAAACCCTGCTGAGATAGCTTTTCCAATTGTCTGATAGCAAAGTTTATTTCTTGTAGCTGCCAAACTAAAAACACTGCATGCCTCTGCATGGTTTCAAAACATTTTTTCTTCGAAATTATACACCTTTTTACCTTGTATGTTTGTTTTTGCAATACAGACCACGTGATGTTCTTCAGGGAATTTGCCTTTTGTCTTTACATGTATTATGCATACATAGACAGTGAGGTGGATGCACGTGTGTGAGACGAGTTTGAAAAAAATAAGTTCTCCGGGGTAGCATCAAGTGGTCTGAAATGGGAAAACAAAACTTACAAGCTAAAAATGTCTCTTCACAGTCATATTGTTAAATTATTATCAACTTCTAACCCTGTTACACACTCCTAGAGTTGTGATGTGTGGCTAGTGAAAGCGCAAGATGTTAGAAACTTTTCCTGCCTCTTTTGGCGACACATGTGCTTTTTTTTAGAACCACTCAGAACACATTTAAACAAATATTCGCTCTCAGCGCAAAAATTTGCGTGTCCGGTTTAATAGACGATTTGTCGAGTATCAATGAATATTTCTTCTATGTTTCCTCTGCAGTTACAATTTATAATGTGCTGTTTTAGAAGTTGTCGTTATAGTAGAAAAATCTCAAATTTTGCATTTTTTGCTTCATAGTAATTTGATACTCAGCGTTATTTATTTATTTGGCACACATCGCCAAATTTATTCCATAGCAGTTCACAAAGAAATCGTTCTTTTTATTCATAAAGGTACTTGATTCCTGTCGCTTAAACATTTCCTGTTGTAACTTTGCCACTATGATTTGTTCATCATGCTCTTTATTTTGTTTCACATTTTGTTTCAAATTAGTATCTATTTGTTTAATAAGTTTTCATGTGCAAATAAAAAAGCATCCAGCATATAGTCAACTCTCCACACTTCAGCAAACAGTTCAATATTTTACACGTCCCCTGTCGACTCCCCTGTCAGCTTTGTTGGGCTTAAAACTGCTAGCATGTAAATGAAGTCTTTTCTTTTTAATGTAAAGCAAGTGGCTAAGCGTTAAAATTACTCACTTGTGGGAATAATTTCTTTTTACATAACTATCCATGGCAGATTTGTGTTAAGCCATACCTCATTGAAATTAGCCGAAGAATTCTGCGTAGTAGACAGAGAATTCTCTGATCTCCGATGCTCAATGAAACTGCTGAGTAAGGATGTCTCTTAAATCGATTTTCCTTCAATTCAACGCAATCAAAGGACGATCGAAAAGACTTCTACAGTTGAATCCTGATAATTTGAACCTTCAAGGGAAAGAGAAAATAGTTCAAGTTACCGGGAGTTCGAGTTATTGAGGGTAAAATTGTATAGAAAGCGAAGGGAAATGTAAATTGCCCTTAAGTTAGCTTTCCCAATTTTAATTACAAGTCGTCTACTGATAGAGGTTGGATGCAAATTCCTGCACCTTGTTTTACATCCGTTTTTAGCATCTGCACTGCCTGGAAGAGAATTTTCATCTTAGTGGCCTCTGTATCTTAAACCTCTTCTGGGTGGCAGCAAAAGTATTCCTCAGCATCCGAATTCGAGAATGATGAGACCTTGCACAGAAATGCTGCTTGAGTAAATAATATTAGTTCTGATTTAGATGGATCTTGCTACTTATGAAAGACAACTGAATCAGAAAAGTGATTAATCAATCTTTTCTTTAGTTTTTTCCTTCGGTATGACTGAGACATAATACCGTTTGAAGAAAGCATTTCTTTTTACCGTTCAAGTAAGTAGTTAATTTGGTACACCTTGCCAGCTATCAGTTCACTATCGATTTCTGTTCGTTGAAAAACTCCTCACTTAGATCCAATCAGCGCTCCTGACCTGTTTCCAGACACATTTTATGTCATCGTTATGGAAGTTTTTGTTGCTGAGTCGTAGGAGTTCCTCCTTGTGAAACTTCTCCATGCATCGGCAAGGAGCGAGGGAAAATGGCTGTTTTCACAGGCTATGCAGAGCAAAACTCCAGTCAAATGCCTGGGGTGGGCCAGGGGGGAGATGAGCAGTTTTGGAATTGACTGGTATATTAACCCCTCTCTCAAATAAGCCCCCCACTCTCTGATATAGGAAGCCTTCCTTTTCAGGGAGGGAAGTTATTAAGCCCCGTGCTCTTTTAAGCTTCCTTCCCCCCTGTATTTTTTTATGGTAGACTGTATTAATTAATCACCCGACTGTAGTACTTTAATGAATCCAGTCTGGCTTTATCAATAAGCTTATAGGCACTTTAAGAACAAACAACTCAACTTCAATGAGAACATCAAAAATACTAGAGGTGTAATAAAGCAAACCAACAACTTTGCACATGCGTCAGCCTGTTTACTTTTCTTTGCCATCTTTGGACTATGTATGATGTGAAAATGCTTAATTTCACATTTTTATGAACTTGGATATGGTCCCTTGGAATTCAACTTTAGGAAGGTTTTGTTTACATTTGACAAAGTAAGTGGGTAATAATAATCATGAAAGACTGAAAAAACACAAATTCACTTTTTAAGCAACATTCTTGTTGCTTAAAAAGTGAATATGTTGTCCTCTTAGGAGTTAATATAGACTCCAAACTCAGGTTTAACAAGCATATCTCATCTATTTGTAGTAAGGTCAACAAACAATTATCAGTTGTAAAAAATTTAAGCACCTTATCGGCGATCATATCAAACGGAGGTTATACATGCCTTTATTTTACCTACTTTTAATTACTGTAGTGATGTTTGGCACTTTTGGAGCAAGCGTAGTAAAGACAAATTGGAACAACTCAATAAGCAGGCTTTAGGGACGGTTAAACCTCTTGACAATGGCCACCTCTCAGATGTTGTGTAATTTGAATACCTCTCAGCTGACATGTGTGCCTGCTCTTGATCACCTATCAGCCAAGATATCGGCTAACATGTCGATCGACACTCGGCTGACTGATGTAGACTGAAACTGAAATTTGACCGATATGTCAACAAAGTATCGGCTGATAGTGTCAGCTAATACTCGGCTATGTCATGCCCAAATTAAGAAAGATCTCACCTCTCTACAACAGCTGCATCCTTCTTTCCCCAAGGAGGCCATTGTGGAGAAGTTCAACTGTATTTAAAAATACCTAAGAAGTCTAAACTTATCATGCACACTTAAGTAGCTAATTGTTCAATCTTCAATTTCTTATTTTCTTTTTCAGGCAGAAGAGATTATCAAAGATTTGTCTTGAACAGTTTTGGGGCAGATCTTCAGATGTTCAAAAGTGGCTCCAACAATACAGGAGTAGCTGAAGTGAAGGACATCATGGCTACAGGAAACAGATCACAAGTTGCCAGGTTGGTTTTGTGAACCTTCATTTATACTTTTAGTGGTTACCTACTGAATTTTAGAAAAAGATTTAGTTCTGGAAATGTTTGCTGACACGCAGGCCAGGAAGTCATTGACTGTGACAGGGTTTTCGCTGAAAATTCGTGTTGCTAGGTATATGAAATAGGTAGCACAGGAATTAGCCTGTGATAACAGCCATTTCTCCTTGCTCCTCGCCACTGGCAATGTTTTGCGAGGAGGAACGTCTGCGACTCAGTGACAGAAATTCCATACTTATGTGAGACATAAGTCAATGTTTACATAATAAAAATCTGGTACGGTCCTTTGGTCCCAAATTCAAATTTTGTTCAATTTTACATTTCTTCTGGTCGATTTGGAAAAGTGTTGTGTTCATCTGCCAATGAGCTCTAGCAAAACTCAAACGCTTCTTCTAGAGAAGCATATATTCCACAAATATTGACTGTTTCGTCATAGATTCATTGTGTTTACCTTTGACTTGTCTGTCATTTGTAAACGATAGCTGAAACCACTTAAAATATAATTACTCCATTGTCCAATCAGCGTTTATGACAGGACAGATTTTACATTATCATTATGGAATTTTTTGTCGCTGAGTTGCAGAAGTTCCTCCTTGCAAAATGTCCCACAGCGGCGATGAGCAAGGAGAAATGTATGTGTTTACAGGTTAGCAGGGAATTGAACAGTTAAGAGGTCTCTTTGATTTTATTTTACTTTTGTTTGCTATGAATATAGTTATGGGTTATCAGGAAAAAGCTCACACCTGTTTCTAGGGTGTCCCAGGCACATGCCCCCCCCCCCCCCCCCCAAAAACTTTTGAAATCTGGATCTCTTAGAATACATTTTCAGCATTCTGGAGCAAAAATTAGAGTTTTTGAACAGAACACAGACATCATTAAATTTTGGCTTTTTTATTCAGCGACAGCACATGAATAATTTTTATTTATTTATAAATTTGTTCTTGCCAATAGCTTTGAACCATTGGTTGTTTCATTATCTGTTTTACAAATGTAAATCATGTTATTTGTAAAAACTGGAGTAATATTCCAAAGAAGAGTAGGTGTCAAGTTCACATGAAATAGCCAGTGAATTTCACTAGCTCTTATTGAAAACCTTGGATTATGCCCTTAGAAGCCAGGGAAAATCCCAGGTCTCTGGCCTTTATTGACAGGCCTAATGTGAGGGACAGCTGGTGTGGGGTTTTATTGATGTGGATACGATCATCGTGAAAATAAAAAAGTAATTCTCTTGTCCTTTATTTTCATTTTATTTTATTTTTAAAATTCCACTTTAATATTGTCCTTGCATTTAAGTAGAAAAGTATCTATTTAATGTAAAATGTATATACTTCTATAACGTCTAATTTCTTTGTGTTTGTCTAGTTTGTAGTAAATTATGTAGCCTGGCCTGCCTCGAATAGCCTCGCTAACTGCAGGCCAGTTCCAATGTATCTTTTGTTATATTTCCAAATTTAAATAAAGTTGAAAGTTGAAAGTTTGTTTTCCCCTTAAGGGTTGATTTCCACTGTCACTTAATTTTTACGTGCATACGTGCATAAAATTTAGGTTCGCAAATAAAATAGAGGCCTTGAAAGGTCGCACATAAGCGTAAATTTAGAACCTCACTATAAACTTCACGTTTAATCTCAACACTTTATTTCTTGCTTCTATTTTATTTACATGATAAAAAATTATGTGCGTTAAGGTGCTTAGCCAAAAAGGCGACAGTGAAGATCAACCTTAAGAGCAGGTTGTTCTACCGGAAGGCTTTTCAGCCCACTGTTGTTCCACAACCCTTATTCAGGTGAAATCCTTTTAATGTTAAAATTAATGTTGCAATTTGTTTTGAACAGGGTGGGACAGATCTTCAGATGCATGTTCATGAGTGGCTCCAAGAATGGAGGCAGCTGTGAAAACTAAAGTACATCATTGCCACAGGAAAGAGATCACAAGTTCAAAGGTAGGTTTGTGACCTTCATTAGTGTTACTACTAGCATGGCAATATACATGTAGAATGTAACTTAATCATGTGGTAAATTGGCTGTCATTTTGATTAGGGATTAGTCCCAGTTAAATTGGGCCTCTTTTTGTGATCATGTATACTTTTTTACATCCTCAAGTTTACTAGTCCAGGGCTGTCAAAAAGTTTTTATTAAGTAACAAGCTGATAATGAATAGTAGGCGGCTTTGGAACTCGCAACAAAGACACAAGTTCTTGAGGGCCGAGGCAACTAGGTACATTTTGATATTTAGACCCTCGGAAATGGCATTTCAAGGGTTTTCAAGAGTTATTTTCCACCGCGGACACCATTTTGTTTGGTCATAATACATGGAGGACTGGGAACAATGCCTTTGAAATGTCCCAGGTGTTCCACAACATCGCACAGTTCGAACATTTCACTGATCTAAACCTGTTTAAATTTGCGTTCAATGTCATTCAAAACTGGGAAACGGATGCTTTACAATTTTATTCAGTGGTGCTATAATTATTTTGTTAGCAGTTATGGTAGAAGGAGATGAAAGTAGCCGACCAAGGATGGCTAACTAGCCGGCGGTTTTGGCTGGTTACCAGCCCTTATTGACAGCCCTGCTAGTCTCTGAATGTGATGTGTTTAACCTCATTGAATGAAGTTATTAGTATTATCTATATTATTATTATTATTATTACACTTTTTGCCCTTCATTACCAGGAAATAAATTTTCATTAGCATCAAAATATCAGTCAACTTAATGAATGTGAAATCATTGCAGAAAAATAAACAATAATTTAATAATTATTTGTGTGATCAGTAAAGGATTTTACATATGCAAGAACATTCGTTAATGCAAATATAATTTCAACTTGGTGAAAATAACAATCTTTTAGAACAATAATCAAACATTTTGCGGTATCTTAGAGACTTCAAGACTTTATTATAAATTTTCTAAAGAATATTTTTACAAGTGTCCTGGTACCACAAATAGCTATCTTAACATTCTTTAACAAGAAATCAAATTGAAAAGCAGAAAAGATACAGTGTTTTTTAACAATCAAGTTTTTGCTCATTTATCCTCTAATGGTTTTGCAATTCAAACATCATGGTATATGGGTATGCATAAACCCAAACCACGCAGCACATTATTTTTCTGGCTATTTTTATTTATCCTCCTGCTCCCTGATTTTGAACATGTATTGACTAAGCACTGTGCACATTGTGTGTTTGTGCAAGCACAGCAACAAATTACACATGTACACTGTACAAGCCTAACAAAATGATTGCTGTATCCGCCAGTTCTGCAATATGAGTTTTAGGTATATTGTAAAATTCGCACAAATTAAAACACACCTCCAAATTCAATTCAATATTGGCAAGATAATGCTCATAATAATAATAGTTGTTATTGATATTCTGTCCTCAAAAATGAACATTTTTCACCCAAGGAAAATGAAACTTCATTCCCACTAAAGAATGTTGCTTTTGAACGCTAAAACCCCACAGAAATTGGCCTTAATGATTGTTCTTCTTGATGTAAAAATCTTTAATGATTATGCCAAAAACTTAAATGTTTGCTTCCTTGACTAAATCAAAATGAATAATATTTTAACGTTAATAAAAATTTATTTGCCGGTAATGAAGGGCAAAAGGTGTATTGTTACTTAATTCTTCCTCTTATTATTATTATCATAAATTATTTTATCATTATGGCTACAATCTGTTACAAAAAGGCCTGAGGCACCAACTTATTTATTTGGGGAAAATTGTTTATCAGACATAATTCAAGCTGCTCTTGCCTATTAGATTGCAAGATAACACCGATAATGCGAACACAACACTAACACATTTGTGAAAGTTGACGTACGAATAGAGGAAAACTACCGGCGGACTATCTCCCATCTGCAAGGGTATTCTTGCCTAAAGCTTCAGTTTTAAGAAACTGAATAATCAGAAACATATGGCGAATACAGTTTGCAATACAAGAAGAACAACTTTATTCTGAATGCGGGGAAAGATAAAAGAATTTCTATTTATGAAACTTACTTTGTATTTGTCCCTCTCTTTTCAAAACTTATCTTAACAAGGCAAAGTATATTATGTAGGAAAAACTCTCAAGAGCTTTTAGCCTCGCAGGTTTCCGTTTGGAGGAGAAACAAGGCCACCAACTCCAGTACCTCTAACCGTCCATTTTTCAGCTGCACTGAAAGCCCTTGTACTTGGTAATTTATTCAAGGTTTTTAGACTTGACATCACATTTGCACGGGAAGCTTACTACTTAGGGATGAAGATGAAGAAAACATGACAATCATCTTATTCTTTTAATTATAATTGAAGGCCAAATGCCCGCGTGCGAATGTGATGGCAAATCTTTCAAACTTGAATAAATTACCTAATACAAGGGTTTTTGTTGCAGCTGAAAATGGATGGTTGAAATACTGGAGTTGGTGGCTTTATTTCTCCTCAAGACGGGAACCTTCAGTGCTAAAAAATGGTAGGAGATTTCTGTAGTTGTTGTATCGTGCTTTGTTGAGATTTTTTGCGAAAAAAGAAGGGAAAATACACAGTAACTTTGATAAACAGAAGTTATTTAATCTTGCCCCGCATTCAGCATAAAGTTGTTCTTCTTGTATTGCGAACTGTATTCGACGTAGGTTTCTGATTACTCAGTTTGTTGCAACTGAAGCTTTGGGCAAGAATACCCTTGCAGATAGGACAGAGTCCGTCGGCATTTTTCCTCTATTTGTGTGTCAGGTTTCACAAATGTGTTGGTGTTGCATTTTAAGGTTAAATTTGACCAACTATTTGTGCAGTGAGTTCTACAGTCACGATTGACTTCAAACTTGCAGATATAAAACTAAAGAGCTCTAAGGCTTGTTTGCCGAAGTTAGAGAAAAATCTGTCTTAAGGTTTTGAATAAATTATTATTATTGACATTTTTTGTAAAAATGTGGTTTTAAACATATGCTGATATCTCAAACGTTTTCATCCTATAAAAAAATAAATAGCATTTTCTTAAAGTATAAAGGATGCCAAAAATCATAGAAATCGGTTAAATCATTCCTGCCGAAAACCTGATTCAAAAACAACCAACGCGCAAAATCAATAGGTTCGGGCCACCTTAAATCAAAATTACCCTGAAAACAAATGACATAAAACATGTACCTTTTGCAATACTAACAATAAATCTGTGCTTTGTATAGTCAAAGCCTGCTTTACAGACATCCAGTTAATACAGACACCTCATTATTATGGACAGTTTGCTTTGTCCCTGGGGAAAGAAACCCCTACATTTACTCCATATTCAATCCACTTAATATGTTCACCTGTTAATATGGACCTTTTTTATTGCCCCCCTCATTAACGGGGTTTGACTGTAATGGTTCTTAGAAAATATATGAAAGTTCTGATAAACAGAATAATCTTATTATTATATTGCAACAGAAACTCACAAGGGGTCGAAACGCGTAACTCTCATATGTTTGCTTTGTCTGATGTTCGTGATTATTCATTTTCAAAAGTACCATATTTGGAACGAGGAGAAGAGAAAACTAACCAATCAAACTTCGTAAACAATGTGACATAATTTTCCTTCAGGTTCCCGCGCCCGCTTAGAAAAATAGCCAACAAACGGGGGGAAAAACTCCTGAAAGCTGAGAAAGCTTTTGAAGGTTGAAACCAGGAATATTACCGAAACACTGATTATTGCCTTACCACCCGGGCCAAACGTAACACTATGAAACCCATTGACGGCCTTGCAACTTCTTAAAGTTGTCACTTCAAAAAACAATGCCTCGTTGACCCTCTGCACAGTAAACTTATACTGCAAATTTAAAAGTGTATTTTTAACCTTGAAATGCAGAACTCTTGTCTTAAAACATCTGCATGGTGATTGCGCAGCAGCCATTTTGTTAAAAATGGATATCCGTCACTAAGATTTCCAAATATGATCAAAACGAATATTCACGAGCATTGAACACAAGTTACACGTTTCAACCCCTTATGGGTTTCTGATTGTAATGATTATGATAGTAACTTGACTTAGATGCTTATGTGTGCTCATGTTTTTCTTATCCAGATCAGATGCATTACACTGTATTACGCCACAAACAGACAGGATCAAGTCTTCAACATTTAGGCTTTTGAGGTTATCTTAAGTACCATATAGATTACTTTGTAATCCAGCTCTTGAGAAAACCAGATTAAAAAAATGTAGCTTGCTTGTTCAATATTAAGACAATAATAACCAAGACACAAAATTAAAAATGCAATTAAATGCACTTGGTAAAATCCTTATTTTTCAGTCTAAGTAGGCTTGTTTTCTAAGTGGATTGTCAGCAAATATTATTTCAAGGCCTATTTTGTTTAAAAGCAAGCTAAGAAAAAAATTTCAATTTTGGACCAAAATCATGGGTTAACCCCTTTAAAAAAAATCTCCATAGGGCGACTTGGTAATATCCTTATTTTTCAGTCTAGGTAGACTTGTTTTCGAACCGGATCGTCAGGAAACATTATGTCAAGGCCTATTTTGTTTCAAAGGAAGCAAAGGAAAAAATTCCAATTTTTGACCAAAATCATGGGTTAACCCCTTTGAAAAAATCCCCATAGGGCAACTTAGTAAAATCCTTATTTTTCAGTCTAGGTAGGCTAGTTTTCTAACCGGATGGTCAGGAAACATTATTTCAACGCCTATTTTGTTTTAAAGCAAGCAAAGGAAAAATTCTAATTTTTGACCATAATCATGGGTTAACCCTTTTAAAAAAAATCTCCATAGGGCGACTTGGTAAAATCCTTATTTTTCAGTCTAGGTAGGCTAGTTTTCTAACTGGATGGTCAGGAAACATTATTTCAAGGCCTATTTTTTTAAAAGCAAGCAAAGGAAAAAAAATCAAATTTTTGACCCAAATCATGGGTTAACCCCTTTGAAAAAATCTCTATAGGGCATCTTGGTAAAATCCTTATTTTTTAGTCTAGGTAGGCTTGTTTTCTAACTGGATGGTCAGCAAACATTATTTCAAGGCCTATTTTGTTTAAAAGCAAGCAAAGGAAAAAATTGTAATTTTTGACCAGAATCATGGGTTAACCCTTTGAAAAAATCTCCATGGGGCGACTTGGTAAAATCCTTATTTTTCAGTAAAGGTAGGCTTGTTTTCTAACCGGATAGTCAGAAAACATTATTTCAAGGCATATTTTGT